>QEQW01000134.1:0-51986 GCA_004016085.1 Claviceps quebecensis
TCCGCGAAGTCCCCGTGGCCGGTCCTGGCAGCGAGGAGACGGGCGAGCAGGGGCCGGGACGTGTTGAGTTCGTCGTTGGGCTGGGACTTAATCGGCAAGTCCAGCTTCCGATACGAGTCTGGCTGTACGCTTTTCCACCAGCTCTCCAGGTCCTGTTGTACCCGTTCTCGAGCCCAACGTTTCGTGTGTGCCGCTGAAGGGCCCTGCGACAATACAGTCGTGTCGCGGCAACCGGCTTTCGCCAGCTTGTCCGCAGCCTCATTCCCGCGAATGCCCTGGTGGCCGGGGCACCACGTGACGCGAACGTCGCCGTGTTCCCGGGCCAACAGTTTCTTTCAAGTTCAAAATGTGAAGTGGTCTAGGGTGGGCTGTTCAAAAACCTTCCTACGTCACGCGTGGCAGCGTGGTACCATATGAGGTCATAGGTGGTTTGATTGACCAGCGCGCGTCGCGTTATTACGAACTCCCGTCTCCACCTCGCGCGTAATAAAAGCCCTCATGACTCATGAGACAGCCTCTGAGCCTCTGATCAGACGTTGCCAGTTGGGATGCCATTCGCGCAGAATTTGGACAACATCCCGCCTTTTGCACACCCCTCGCCATGATCGTGGTTAAAGAAAAGAATAAAGCCATCGAGAGGTGATGCAGTGGCTTATTGGCGCATTAAATATGGAGTGATGAGTTTATTCGTCAAGAGTACATATCTGTATGGGGGTTGCGACGGCGAGGATAATAACTTCATGAGTCAATTGCGGAGCGGACCGACTCCGTGACGTTGCAAATTTTTTCTCTCAGTCAACGTCCTGTACTGAGTGTGAAATTTTAAGAGTGTTACTCCGCGAACTGTACGAGTTTACTCGGCGAACTGTTTTTGCCAAAATGCTCCACAATTTTAGGACTTCTTTGTACCTTCCGCCCGAAGACAGTGCTTCTATTTGAGCGAATTGGTGCAATTGGGCGAATTGGGAGATTGAGAGAATGGGATGCATGGAGCCTTGAGGGCTGAGGCGGCGTGGTGGAAATGTTGAGAATGAGATAGCTGGCTACGAAATCTATACTGTTTGTAATCGTAGTTCCCACTGTGATTTGGCGAGGTACAAAGGAGTCCTAGAATTATGGGGCATTTGGCAAAAATAGTTCGCCGAGTAAATGTATACAGTTCGCGGAGTAACGCTCAATTCTAAATTCCAAGACCCGTCTTAAATCGTGCGTTAGATAATCCGGAAGTCTTACACTGAGGAGTATCCACCGGACTCCACTTGACTTTGACGCTGGCCAATGTGTTCAAGCCTCACTTAGGACAGGGCAGTGGAGACTTTTTCCATGCCCTCACGTTGAAGGGATACGTATCGTAATTGTATCGCTTGTGATCCTTCGACGGCGCCTAGAGTTACTCGTGCCACGATGGTCATTGGTGAGACTCGAGAGTCGAGAGCGAAACTAAAATCAGAATGTAATGGGGCGTGGCACGAGTAACGGTGGGTCTGGCATTTTTATAAGCGGATGTGATGCCAAACACCTTGACGGCCTTTTGACATTGGAGCAGGCCGCAGGAAGCGTCACTCGCCTCATAACGCCACAAAACACCTTAGTCACCTTGTTCACTTCTCAAACGAAGCGCACAGCCAGGTCATGGCTTGAATTGCCTACTGTTGAATGCTGCAGCGCCAAAATCTGCGGTTCATACGCAAGAACTCGAAGCGCCAGTCGCGTCCAAGCATATGGAGCTTCTTGAAGACGATCATCTCTTAAACCAGTCCCGACCTCGGGCCGACGCTCTACCAACTCTGGTATTCGACGACATAGACAGTGGTACCGAGGAAGGCAGAGAACTGTCATTAAGAGATCTGGAAGCTCGTCGGTTGCTCTCGCCATCGTACATCATGGGATCGGAAAGTGATACGGCCGAGAGCCCGGCGACTCATGCTAATCACAATCCTTTCAACTTTCAGACACAGGTGATATCTACGTCACCGGTCAAGTCTGTATGTTTCACCCTGACTACGTTATCATTGTCATCGTACACTGACAATCGTCTGCAGAATATTGGCCAGCGTCGCGGTCACAGATACAAACATAGTAGCATCTCAGCGCAGCATCAAATATTCCAAGAACCTCCTCCCCGACCGCCTCCTGTTCTTCCAGCCTCGTTGCCGATGCCGACGATTTCAGAAGCATGGAAGAGTATGGAAAATGATCAAAGGGCCCGACTCTACTGGAGCTTGTGCCATCTGACAGTCGCCATTTATATATTTTTCAAGTCCGAGGGTTCCCTGTCCGCAATGGCATTATCCCACTTAGTCTTCTTCGACGCTGGCAGTGCTGCAGTATGCGTCGTCGTTGAGGTGCTAGGAAACTTCGAGGTTTGGCGCCGCAGCAGTATACGCCATCCCTTTGGGCTTGAAAGAGTCGAGGTACTCGCTGGATTTGCCTTGTCCATATTCCTTCTATTCGGCGGCTTTGATCTTGTTTCACACAACTTGAAACACTTATTGGAAACATTGGGCGATCATGAGGCCCATCATGGACATGCGCACGAGCGTGTTTCCGCCGGGTCAATAGACCTGGTCTCGGCTGCTGCAATCGTGAGCACGCTTGTTTCAGCATATGGATTGAGGAATCACTCTCGTATTGCGAAAGTAATGCGAGTCTCATATCTTGCTCCGCTTCCCAGCATTTTATCCAATCCCTTTCACTTTTTGACGCTTTTCTTCTCAGCCGTTATTGCATTGCTGCCCTTGTTTTCAATCTCCCTCTTTACCTGGCTAGACAGGTTGATCTGCGCTGTGATTGCGTTAGCTATGTTTGGTTTAGGTATGCGCATAGTGATTGCGCAGGGTTTGATGTTGCTCATGTCGTATGGCGGGACAAACGGACACGACGGAGTGACGTCCGTTTTAAAAGAAGTCGAATCAGACACATCGATTATTCGGGTTGAGGAGTCACAGCTCTGGCAGGTGCACTACGGACTGTGCATGGCCAATCTGAAGGTATGCGTGACCAGGGGACATGACGAGGTCTCTCTCAGCAAATTACGCAACCGAGTCTCTGCTTTGATACAAAACAGATTAGGCGAGGGCTACGGTGTCGGAGGCAACATTCGGTGGGAGGTCACTTTGCAAATCATACCTGATGTGGACTCGTGAGAAGTTTGTGACAGTTTCCTGCTAAATGCACAATACATGCCCTGACACGCACGATAAAATCTTATAGGAGGTGTTTGTTCTTTCATCCCTGAACTTTGATGATATACATATGTACTCAAGGACAAACACGTTGTATCATTGAACTTGTTCTATCACGGTTGTGAGACGCATTGGACTTAGTCAGGCTTTTAGTCCAAACGGCGTGGCGCCTTAAGAACATGGCGGCCATATGTAAGATGCGTACTTAAATGGCGGCTATGGCCTGTAGACTATTCAGTATCTTGAGACTGGGATGCCTATCGCGCCGCAACACCAATAGTTCGACATGTGTATGATATAATGAAGACAAAATAGTCCCTGTAAATGCAGTGACATGGGAAGTTCGTTATTATGAGATGACGCACGCTCTTATCTGGCAGCCCGTTGACAATTGAACAGAGTTATGAAAGGACAGGAATGAGAAGCAAGTATCTTAGCATGCCACACAAAGAAATTCGCTGCCAATGAGCTCCCGTCAAATACTGTCTATGTATATCCATGGCCACAACGTCACTAAATACCTCCCTCGTTGCCCTCCTAGTTGTGGAAATGACGCTCAGAATAAGCCCCATTTACCACGCTGCTTGTTGGCATCGCGCCTTTGCCCACCTGTAATTCGCTCATGCTCTCGCTCTCGCTCACGACCTTCGAGCTGTCGTAGGCTGCTCATCTTTTCTAAAACGAGCTCCAATAACTCCTTTCTACGGATAACTTCGAGATGACGACGAACCTTGGGGTCTTCTCTGGCAAATTTTTCTACCTCAGCGTCTGTTAAATGCCGCCCCAGACGAATATCTAGTTCCCGAGGAAAGTTGTAGTAAAACTCAGACAGCAGCTCCACGTTCAGGAAGAGAACGGCAGTGGAAGCCAATTTTGACGCCGCAGCGTCTAGGAATACTTCGGGACAGTAGTACTTATTTCTGATCGAGTTGCACTGTTTAGACTTCACAGCCATCAGGCGCATCTTGATTATATCTGCGCGATCACGAAGAAAGACCGCCTCGCGCCCTACAATCCGTTAGACATGCATGCTCTAGATGAGTTCCGAGGAAACAAACCTTTGGTGAGAAGAGCGGCGCTAAAGCCACCAGCGCCACTTGTTCCGTCGCCCTCGACGATCAGTTCGCCTCGTCTTGCTTTGTCGATGAAGTTCATTACCTCTCTCATTTTTCGACGGCCGCCGGCGGAAGCTTCGAGGCTGCTTAAGGCTGCTTCACAATCAAGCAACTCTTTCTTCAATACCTTCCCCACATGCTGACGTCCTTGAGACCATTCGCGCTCCTCGACGTCTATTTCAAACTTAAAGGGCTTGATGCAGTTCTCGACCTGGTCACTAGTACTATAGAACTTTTCCTTGAGAATCGTCGACGCGGCCTCCAAAATGGCTTGTCGAGCAAAGGGATGCGTTGCAAAGTTGGAGTTGCTTAAAAGATTGTCCAGATGGTCGTGCAATGAAGACGCCACGACTGTAGTGGCCAACCGTCCCACTCCAAGCTTCGTAAGCGCCGACGCTGAAGCGTCAAGTTGCCGACGCCAGTATAATGATTCAGGATCCGCCTGAGGAAGATCTGCAATGTGATCGGGTTCTGTCTGAGCCATCGAGAGATCTGTGACTGGTTTGTTCCAGTACCTGGCAGCCAACAAATCCAAGACTTTCTGGTCCAGTTCGCCCTTAAGAAGCTCACGCATCTGCGGCCGACCAAATTCCTCTGTAAATTTTTTGAAAGAATGCTTGAAGGTGTCCAAACTCTCAGCTAAGTAGGATTCAGCCGAGAGAGGCCGATCGTTGTACTGAACCTTGAATTCATAGGTAGCTTCTTCGAGCTCTTGCCGTATGGAGTCGCTGGTCGTCTGCAAGCTAGCAGACATGGTTTGTTCAAGAATGTGCATCAGTTTCTTACGCAATGTTGTTGTTCCCACATTGACTCCGGCATCAGGGCCAAATTCGAGGGGATGAGACGAAAAGAAGCTGTTTTCGTGCTTCGTGATCGCGGACATCAAGTTCGAAGGGCCCACCTTGAACAAACCTTGCGCAGACGGCGCTTTTGAGACTACGCCGACATACCCAAGTCTGAGGGGATACTGTTTGTCATTAAGAAGTACAGCACCACGCTTGGCATCCACGAGATCCATCTTTGTAATGACTCCGATAGTTCTTTCTCCTCTGGGGTCAACTCTGCGCGAAGCTCGCAATGCTGTTGAATTTGCGAGATCCACATCGGCAGCCGAAATGGCGAGGATGACGTTAGGAGGCTGTATATATTTGTCGCACAACTCTGAGATTCGCTGCTTAAGCTGGATAGGCTGATTATTTCCGACGACCTGGATGTAACCGGGTAAGTCGATGAGAGATAGATCGGGTACATTTGGAGAGTAAATGGTGAGGTGAATTGGGTCGTCAGAGACACAGTCCGCATCCGATACTGCCATGTTCAGCTCCGCCAGTGTTCTTTGAATAGAGCTAAAGTCCGAGATGCGTCTTAATCCCAGGTCAGGGAACTCTCCGTACTCGTGATCTGATGCAGGAGTGTTCACTAATGTGAGCTCAATTGGCCTTCTAGTGACCATGTTTGATCCTTTGGGAAGAAATTCGTGGCCAACGATGGCCTCAAGTACAGAACTTTTCCCCGATGATTGAGAGCCTATAACCACAATGGAAGGCAAGTTCAATGAACTAGATTGCCCAACTTTCTGGAGAATACTTCGAATTTCAATCATCTTCTTTGTTAGAACCATCATCTGATCATCCCTGGCAACTTCCTCAGAATTACGGTTATCCTTCTCGTCTGTAGTTCCATAACCGTAAGCAGCAGCTGAAGCGCCTACTGCTACCGCAGCACTTGATGAGCTGCGTTTCGGACCTCCATCACCACCCGGGCCGCCTGAGCCGCCAGCACTAGTTTCTTCGGGTCCATACAGAATAGTTTTGAGCCATTCGGGGCCACTCAACTGCTCCTTCGTATTTTCCCACCCTTGACGAGTTTGTGACGCTACTTCCATAGCCGTATCATACAGTCCTGACGCTGTTGATGTGACTGTATTCGTCGTCGTATTGAGTAGCCCGATGGCGTAATTTCCGGCCTCTGCTTTGAGTAAGCATGAATCGAGATCGCAAGAGATCAATTCCACAACGTACGATTTGCTTGATATTGAACCCATGCGAAAGCTCCTACTGTCAATGCGCCAAACATGGCAGGGATTCTCGCCAGCTTCAGCATCAACTTGGGCAAGAGTCGGGCAAATGAAGCGTTTCGAGCAATAACAGCATTGTGGAAAGAGTTGCCTCCGAACCACATGCGTTTTCTGGTCGCTCGTATTGAAGCATCAGCTCGCAAAAGTCCTCCGGAAGGCATTCGATGCAATTGCCGGACTGTTTGGACAGTTGCGCGTCGCATCGATGGCCGCAAGCCCGCAGCAAGCGCCCGCCCACTCATCGCTGCAAATAGTTGCCGGTACGGGGTGGTCACAGGCTGTGCATATGGTCGTGCCTTGGGCCCTGATAAAAGGAGGGCTTCCAGGCGATACGCGCATGTACCATTCAATCACGTTGCAACTTGCAAGTGCATGGTGTTGTTGATGTTGATGTCATGGGCAGGGTTGTAACTTGTCTATTCTTGTCTTGTCCACGGAGCTAGGTACACTACATGTATCTAATAAATCACATGTACATACATACTCCATACCAGGTATGGAGGGGTATCCCTTTCGGGCGCCGTAACATCCGCCGCCGTAGAAGTGGGGCCAGCGGTTTTCGGCGCCGTAGAAGTGGAGCTTTTGATAAGACTACATGGTACATTATGATACATACCTAACCTAGGAGGTACATACCTAACGTAGCGATTACCCTCCAGCTGATGGGGACTGGAGTGCTAACTAAATAACCTGGTAACGGAATACGATTACGGAGTATGTACATACCTAGGAGGTGGGTACATGTGGCATCTTATCACCACGTGATTTTGGTCTTACATATTGATAATTTTCTGAATTTTGATCCAGAGGTCATCACTACCTTCTTATCGACATCTTGATCTGCCGCAATGGCGATCCAAAAAAAACACGGCAAGGGCCGTCTGGACAAGTGGTATAAACTTGCTAAGGAGAAAGGCTACCGTGCTCGAGCGGCTTTCAAATTGATCCAATTGAATAAGAAGTATGGGTTCTTGGAGAAGAGTAAAGTCCTTTTGGATCTTTGCGCTGCCCCGGGTGTTAGTGACCTACTCGAGCCTTCGTCTCAGTCGACGCATTTAAAATATATTACTTACTCTCTTATAGTCGTGGTGTCAAGTTGCGGCCGAGGTGATGCCCGTTAACAGTCTCATCGTCGGCGTCGATTTGGCCCCGATCAAGCCAATCCCGAGAGTCATTACCTTTCAGAGCGACATCACTACAGAAAAGTGTCGGGCCACTATTCGACAACACTTAAAGACCTGGAAAGCTGATACGGTTTTGCATGACGGTGCTCCAAATGTTGGCACGGCATGGGTTCAGGATTCGTTCAACCAAGCTGAACTGGCTTTGCAATCCATGAAATTGGCGACGGAATTTCTTATCGAAGGAGGAACATTTGTAACCAAAGTTTTCCGATCGAAAGATTACAATCCATTGCTTTGGGTGTTGAACCAACTGTTCACCAAGGTCGAAGCCACCAAACCTCCGTCTTCTCGAAACGTGTCTGCAGAGATTTTCGTTGTTTGCAGAGGATTCAAAGCTCCTAAGCGCATTGATCCTCGGTTTCTTGACCCACGATACGTTTTCGCAGACTTGACTGGTGCGACGCCAAACAACGAAGCCAAGGTTTTCAATCCTGAGATCAAAAAGAGAAAGCGAGACGGCTACGAAGAGGGCGACTACATACAGTTCAAAGAAGTCTCCGCTAGCGAATTTATTCAGACCACAGATCCCATTAAAATTCTAGGTTCGAGCAACAAACTCAGCTTTGAACAGCCACCAAACGGCGATGTTGCTTTAGCTGCACTGGACCAGCTTCCAGAAACAACTGATGAAATTCGAATCAGCTGCCGAGATCTCAAAGTATTGGGCCGGAAAGACTTTAAACTCCTTCTGAGATGGAGACTCAAAGTGAGAGACATATTCGGTCTCTCGACTAAAGAAAAGAGGAACGAAGAGCCAACGGCTGGTGAAGAAGTGGCTCAGGTTGAGCCCATGGATGAAGAGCTCCAAATACAAGAGGAATTGCAAAAGATAAAGGACAAAGAAAACGCAAGGAAGAAGAAGGAAAGGCGTAAAGAAAACGAGAAGAAACAACGTGACGTAATTCGGATGCAGCTCAACATGATTGCACCTATGGACATTGGAATGGAGGAATCAGGGCCGATCGGAGAAGGCGCGATGTTCTCAATGAAGACTGCCGACAAATCCGATGCATTACGCAGGCTGTCCCGTGGTAAAATGATAGTAGTGCCCCCTTCAGCTCAGCCAGCAACTACTGCGAGCGGTTCGGAAAAGACAGCCGTTGACGAGAGTGAGACCGACGAAGAGGGAGATTTACTGGAGCGAGAGCTCGATTCAATGTATAATGACTACCGGGAGCGGAAAGCGGAGGCGGACGCCAAGTATCGAGCGAAAAAGGCTAGGGAAGAGCGTGGCGATGATGAATGGGAGGGCCTGTCTGCTGATGAAGCTGCAGAAAAATCCGAGTCTAGTGATCTCGAGGAGGAGAATGATTCTTCCGATTCTTCCGACGATGATGACGGTGCACCCACCAAAAGTCTTTTGACAGACCTAGACAACAGTGTGCCATCTTCGGACGGGCTGTCCAAGCGAGCTGCCGCTTTCTTTGGACAAGAACTGTTTCAGGGCATGACTGGCGCTATTTTGAAGGCAGCTGAAACAGACCTGGAAATCAAAAGTGCAGGTAGCAATGTTGGCCCCCGAATGCAGCAATCGCATGGGGATGATAAGGGCAGAAAGAAGGAGGACATTCGGAGAGAGACGCAGAGGAGCGATGAAGTCGACTCAAGCGATGATTTTGAGGTCGTCAAAAATGACAACGAGAAAGACTGGGAGGAAGACAAGCGGCTTCCCGATGGGAAGCTGGGTGAGTACATGATGCGCGTTGCAAGTGACGTTTGAGGTGCTAACATTATCTTGAAGATATCGACATTATCACGGCGGAGGCAATGACACTTGCACACCAGCTTGCCACTGGCCAAAAGACAAGTCACGACATGATCGATGACGGCTACAACAGGCACGCATTCCGTGACAAGGACGGGCTACCAGAGTGGTTCATAGACGACGAGGGCAAACACGATAAACCCCAGAAGCCCATAACAAAAGCTGCAGCAAATGCAATCAAGGAGAAACTTCGGGCTTTCAATGCTCGGCCCATCAAAAAGGTCCGTGAGGCGCAAGCAAGAAAGAAGTTCAAGGCTGCCCAGAGGTTGGAGAAGCTCAAGAAGAAATCGGACATGCTTGCCAACGATGAGGGCATGACAGAGAAGGAGAAGGCGGATAGTATAGCGAAGCTTCTAAGCAAAGCTGCCCGTAAGAAGCCTTCACAGCCCGCCAAGCTAGTGATAGCGCGTGGCTTGAATAGAGGTGTGCAAGGTCGACCTAAGGGTGTCAGAGGACGGTATCGCATGGTGGACGCGCGCATGAAGAAGGAGCTAAGAGCTCAGAAGAGGGGCGCTCAGAAGAAGAAGAAGTGATCACGACAATCATGAATGAACATTGATATTGCATTCTTGGCGAACCGATTATGCATTGAGAATTTTCCCTAAAGCCCAATGGGGCGTGTAAACCTCGCTGTTGACATAGGCTAAGTAACGCTCTGTGTGAGAGTACGAATGAGGGAAAAAGCCGGGTACAGTGGACCACTAAAGTCCATATCATACCTGTGCCATCGATGTCAACAGGCAAAGATGGACAAGACAGATTGTCATAGGAAGCCAAAGACTTACCAGTAATTAATGGCCGCTACAAAGCCTTCTTCTCCAGGGCCGCTTGACTGACTGACTTTATGGTACCTGATTATCAAAGCGCCAAGTTACAACCCAAATTAGTCCGTGACTTGAACGTGATGGCTTACAGGTAGTCATTTGTCACTCTCACTTATCGATATCCACTCACCACATGGCGGGCAAATATAGCATATCTCCCGGATTTAAGGTGATCCTCATCGGTTTGGCAAATTTAGACAATGGTGTCGGGTTGACTTGGGGGTTATCAGGATCCCAAATTGCAAACGGGACCAAGTCAGCACCTTCATCAAGCCGAATGCTCAGACCTTGATCGTCACGCTTGTATGTGGCCGGCTTCAGTAGAGCTTCATTCATACATGGATGACAAATGGGCGGCAGCAGTACAAAATGCTTTCTGCCAACGATCTGAACAAAGATATTCTCGAAGTTGTCTTTATGAGTTGCGGTCACGGACCTCGAGTTCCCGATCCAAAGGTTTACGGCTTCAAGGCTCTTTTGCAGGGCTATACGTGCAAATGCAATATCTTGCTGCGCGTCAGGTAGAAGACAGGCATATTCGTCCCTGAAATTATCGTTTTCTAGACAACGTCAGGAATCAAGGTTCTCAGCCCTGTTGCCAAAGTTCGATACAGCCATAGACCCATGACAGGCGCCACTAACGAGTTTGTGCATACCGCACTTCGGTAGCTTGAGGGCTGTCAGCCGACTTCTCTTGCTGTATGAGATATGTCAAGAACTCATCGAAGGATTGAGATTCCTCGTGAGGCTTTGACAGGACAGTGATAGCGTGCTCGGGTGAGAATGTGGGTGCATCGGCGTTGCTAGGAGGTGTGATGCTGGTGAGAATTCGAGCTGGGACCGTGACAGATGGATGGAGGACTGACGGACCCATGGGGCGTAACGGCAACATTCACACACTGAGCCGCAAGAGCTTTCTTGAGATAGGCGGCATTCCACTGTCGAGTAGCCTTCCATGATGAGGCTCCGCCTCGAATTACGAAAGGGGTGTTTCGAGACACATATCGCATGAACTCCAGGGGGCTTGGCTCAGAGTCGAGCTCTTCTATGACAGAGCCATTGAGTTCATAGTACGTCGTGATGAGATGGCGCAGTGCCGATTCATTCGCAGGAGGCGACATCTTGGAGGATGGCAATAGCGCATCTGAAACCTAGACAGGGACAGGGAAAGAGAATGCTAAAGAAAAAAGGGAGCATCCGAGCACTGCAACGCAAGTTATCCGTATGTTTGTTGAAGCAGGTGTTTGCATGTATGTACCTAGATGCGAGGTTGCTTTCAAATTTACGAGCAGTGGATCTCGGGGGCCGGCCAGCCGGTGCAAAAAGTTTGATTAAGAAAAAAAGGTGTATGCTTAGGTACCTACTGTACTCCGGAGTATCTATCTGTAGTGTATTAGGTACCTAATGTACGGAGTAGTACATATGTATATGTACATAGGTATGTATGTACATACGTAGGCTACCTGTTACGTAGGTAGAAGATTGAAGAGCGGGAGCCGAGTCTTCGTTGTCTCACTCAAAGGTACCACCCAATGCGCCAATGCCACCTTCTCCAACCTCTCGACGCGTTGGTCACCACGAAAGTCAGCTCCTTGTATTAATTGGCGCCGAGCCAGCGACTGGGTAATTACCTCGCACTCGAGGGCTCTCCCGCGACCACTCGACAAGTTGGCCACTTCTCTACGGAGTAGGTAGTTCCCGGTAGATTCCGGTCACATTGCGTGCTTCCTGCAGGCTTGCGACCTGTCTCAAGCCGAAAGCTACGAACGCGTGCCAAGGTGCTTGGATATCGAGCCCTCGATTAAGCTGCTAACTGACTATTTATTACCTGAAAGGTACGAGGCACGCGGCTGGGCGTGCTACCCCTAGACCCGAACCTTAGCTCCTGGCGTCAGCACATGTCTCTTCAACCTCAGCCAAGGCCGCTTCCGAGTCAGAGCTAGCCAGTCGTCGTATTTGCTACCAGCCCTTACTGAAACATTACTTTTCTCATCCAGCCGTCTTTTCTCAATCCTTTATACGCGCGTGGGTCGGTCAGCCATGAGTCCATTCGAGCTCTCTTGGTTACAGAGCATCGTCCATTATCCGACCGGGCACGAACGAGTACGACCAACAGTCGTCGTCATCCGGACAGAAGCGCAGCCATTTGATAGCATCGACCCCCAGTTCAATCATCATTGCGCTGGTCCTTGCGCCGGGCCCTACGCCCCCACGATAGAAATTCACAGCAAGCTGATCGGATCTCTGCCCAAAATTTATTCGCAACGGTAGCCTTTGCGCTCTGCGTCTTGCGTGGCTCTCAAGTAGCATTCTTGGCAGACAATGTTCAGTGAACAGCTTCAGCTTTGCTCATCGTATTCTCAGACCAATCTCCGAAGCTTGTCTGTTGGTGGCCGTCTTGTTCTCCTCACTGATTCAACAGAGTGACCGACGGCATTTCCAGCTCGAATACGCCCGGACAATTCTAACACCAGGGCATGGAGATTACCTGCCGCATCCACAGTTGCACCGGAAGCGAACTTCTGATCAAGAGTGCATCTGTTGTCATTGGCACACGGTAGTATGATCTGGTACTTGCTGTATCCACTGAGAGGGTAAGCTTGCGAACCGATACCAATCCTGCGAACTCCTCCTACATATTGGTGCTCGTCACTTTCGTCGTTCCTAGAAACTTGAGTCCAAGATTACTGATGCTTTCTTTCCTTCCTTTCCTTTTTTTCGGAAAAAAAAAATAGAACTACAGAGCCTCCTGACCTTGCTCCAGAACATCCTCTGCGCAATGTCTTAGCCAGATACGGCCGATATGTGGCATGTCACGTTGTCATCGCTGTGCTTATTTCGGTCACTGTAGCAACAATTCTCATATATCCCATCCCGTACTTGTTTACCCGCGATTTTGTCAACGGGGCATCCTATCTTCCGCATCATGTTTGGACAGGAGCTCAACCCATCGCAAACGACCTGGCGATTGAGCCAGACATCATTATGAGGTCTATCTGGATCCACTCCAGCTACATGGAAGCTCTCAACGCCGACCTACTCGCATCAGCATTGGACCTTCAGAACGAACTTTTGGGCGATACTGAGAACTTCAGCCCACGACACGAGCTGGCGGAGGAAGCGTCAAGCTTTCCCCAGGACTCTCTTACGGCGGCGCAACGTGATGCATTGCACATTGCCAATGGACTCACACCGCAGTCTTGGTTCTTCCATTCACCATTGATTTATTGGAACTACTCTCGCGAAAAGATATTGGCAGATCCAGACGTTCTCTCCACCATAAATAATCGAAAAAACCAGTCCAATTTTGCTAATACAACGCTCCGACATTCGGTCGTCTTCAGCGGAAAGCGTTTCGAAGACAGGCGTCTGGTTGCTGCAGATGCCATCGTTATTACTTTACTTTGCCTGAAGGATTCGCCAATGGGCTTGGAGTGGGATAAAAATGTTCTAAGGATCCATGAGAAAAAGGTGACCAAGACTTTTGACTTTTATCCGTCCGACGGCCGGTCTCCTGACAGCCATCTGTATGAATTCCAATTTCGTCCTATGTCGGTCAAAGATATCCTCAGCCTAGCACTAGCTTACGGTCTGGCCCTCATTTACTTCATGATGAGCTTATCCAAGTTAAGGGCAGTCAAGTCGAGATTCGGACTCATCATCACCATTGTCGCGCAAATAGCCTTTTCTATCATGTCCAGTTTTACCATTTGCGCCATATTCAACCTCGACTTGTCCCGAATTCCACGAGCGGCGTATCCGCTAGTGGTTCTTTCAATGAGCTTGGAGAATACACTTCGGCTGATAAACGCCGTCATTCTAACACCCTTTGAGGACAGCACGGGCAACAGAATTGGCTCAGCGTTTGGTCAAACCGGGCTCACGGCGTTGGCAAGCTCATTACAAAACGTTCTGATTCTCATTGGCTTATCACGATTGGTCTCCCCAGGCGTCTCGGCTTTCTGCGTTTTTGCAGCTGTCGCTATCATCTTTGACTTCTTCTATCTCTCCACATTCTTCTTGTCTGTCCTAAGTGTCGATGTTAGAAGAATGGAGCTCGGCGATGCTTTGGCGAAAGCTGCTCAACGACAGAGCCATCGACGATGTGGACAGCGCGATGCGCAATTTCGTGTCACATGGTCTGACAGCTTTTTCCAGAGGAAAATCGCATGGTCGACCCGAATTGCCGGTACTATCATCATGCTTGGATTTGTGGTGATCGCTCAGTGGCATTTCTTTGGTGATGATCACATAATTTATCACTATTTGCGAAGTTATAAGAGCAACGATGAGTCGTCCCGAAGCTCGGAAACAGCAATGCTACTGGGGTTGCATCAGGCGAGAAGCCATGCGTCCTGGATACGCAATCAGGACCATGAAACTGCCCAAGAAGTCATCCGGTTGATCAAGCCGGCAGCGTACAGCTACGTAGCCAAAGTTTTCGAGCCGCTCGTTTTCGTCAAGAAAAATTCCGACCGCATACCTCACAGCAAAGAGCCCACCCTTCTGCCTGCCCTGTATGACTTTGTCCACAACCAATTATCGAGCTTTATTCTTATCGTTATCATTATCATCGCCGCGCTTAGGCTGCTGATGAACTATCTCCTCTGGGGCGAAGACACAGAGCTCGGAAACAACGACGACCAAGGCGATTATCCTGCCATCTCGATCAAGTCCTTAAAGGGGGGGCACTTACTCGATGTAGCCATGCTTGGGAAGTCCAAATCCGGGCATATTGTGTCGGTGGGACTTGACAGAGTTGTGAGAGTTTGGGATGTCCGTGGATCCGGGAGGAGCTATGTTGTGGCTGATGGCAATGATAGCGAAAGATGTCCGTTTCCTGTCCTGTCAATAGCAATCGACGACACATCGACATGGCTGGCCCTTTTGTCGACGTCAAAAGTGAATTTTTGGAACCTAAATAAGCAAACGTGGACCGGCTCTGTGCCACTGCACACCCTCGGCAGGCGCCCAGCAGCTTTCTTTTTCAATCACAAGACAGACTCTGGGAAGCCTACCGTAGCCCTAGTTACCCATAGCGGTGCATTGGTCGAGCTAGCAGCTGATGAATCAATCGCTAAAAAGACAACGGCAATCTGTACCGAACCAATCATGCTGGCTCGCACTCTAGTTCGGAGAAGTAAGATCATTGCATTGGCCTGCCCCCTTTTCCTGTCTTCATTCCTTCACCTCTTCCTATTCAAAGTGCAGTCTCACTGAGCCTTGGTACTGATATCATACTGACTATCTTCCGTGTTTACGCAGAAAACGCGGATTCTTCCTTGTTTCTTGTTCTTGTCTCCAAGCGGGGAGGGGTGTATGTGGCAGAAAACAAGGCGAGTTTATGGGAGGCTAAGCAATTGAAGTTGGGCGCTCGGCAGGCAGGCAGAATCTATCATCAAATCTTCACGCTATCACCACTGGGCCTATTTGCTCTAGCGGGGAGCGACAACGTGGATATTGTGGACATTGAACAATGTAGCGTTGTGTGGACCTTCGTGACGGAAAGAATGAGTCCAAAATCGCTACAATGCACCTTCTCGGCTTATACAGGATCCGAAGCAGATATCCAAGGGGTCAAGTCACTTACGTTCTGCTACGCTGCCGCAGAGACGGGAGACTGTGTGATCCAGACGTATGTTCCGTTGAATGACTCTGATGTCATCTATATTCGAAGCCCTGACAACAGCACAGAGAGACTCACGGAGGGGAGTGAGTCCACGAAGGAGTTGAGGAAACGAATAAAAAATCCTGGAGCTTGGCAACTTCTCTCGGATGGTGGTGTTGTTGGCATAAGACAGATGACGCTGCATCAAGGTCCGGAGCACATGGCAAGCCATGGGTTGCGACAACGCCACATGATGGAGAAACGAGACCATAGTTCATTTCCTCACTGGCAAGTATGGGTGACTTCAGCATGTGGTAAGCCAAATATAGAAGAATGCCGAAGGCTTCTGGATGAAGACGGCATGTCCAATCATCTAGTGGTATCGGAGTTGGGACCAAAAGTCACAGTCGGCCTGCGGTCTGTGGCCTTCGCTTTTGGAAATGTCATCAAGCTGGTGATAACAGGAGGGCACGATCGTTATGACGGTGGAGCCGAGGACAAAAGTTATGAAGTGCTCATGAAGACGGCCAGCAGACGTCGTAAGACGGGCGCCACAGGATGTAAAGGTAGAATTCCGAGTTAAGATGATGATGTTAATTGCATAGCGGTTCTGCGAGTCGAAACAATTTGCGCAACGTCACATTACATTGTAAAATCATGTATAATCCGGAGATGGAGAGCAAGGTATGCCTGTACGGAGTACGATTATCACGACATCTGCTAAACACTTCTCGCTATTCGTCACATTTGCCGAGGTTTCTCACCATTGTACAATTGTCAACCAGACAATTGCCAACTAGATAGCAACCCCACTTGTCCAGATAGAACTGTAGAGAAGGTCTCTTCTCCCAACTATAAAAGTAGTTCTTCTTCCCGTCATGTAGGTAGAGGACAAACAGAAATACAATACATTCTCACCCCGACGTTCTGTGACAGTTATGAGCCCGGAAGGAATTTTCTGAATAAATTCCTGAAACTTCTCTGACATCCAATCAAATCCATCCCTCACACAACACTTCTCAAAAATCCCTTCAATACCAAAACTCCTCTACCAACTTTCTCAATATCTTTCGTCTTCAGCACAATGGACAAGTCCTACACTTCCAGCACTACCGGCATCAGGCTGTCTTCGTGGAACACTGGTCACGATGGTTCGAAGTCCTGAAGCAAACTGCAGAAGGACAAAACATCTGGCACAAGGTGGACCCAGACATGGCGACTGAAGAAGGTGATCTTCTTCAGGAGCCAGAGATGCTGGGTACTGAGACCCTCGAACAGTACATTGAGGATCGGACGACGGACGAACATACGCCTACAATGCTGGAAGCCATTCAGTATTACCATGTCGTCCACATGGAAGCATGCCGAAAACATAAATATCAGGAAACGAAAGAACTCGCCATCCACAAATGGATCGCATTGACGGTCAATCCCAGCCTTCACTCGTCCGTCCACTTTGGAATCCATCCGCGCGGAGACAGGCCGCAGACAAGTCAGCCTAAGAGAAGTCACCAAGAAGCTAAAGGAAAGTTTTTCCCCAGGGCTGATGGTTCTCACGGCTGAAACGGCCACTCAATACAAGGAACTTCTGAACGACGCAAGGTGGGCCAATACCAGTCCTGACAAATGGATTGAGAAATGGAACACCATATATCAGAAGGCGGCGCGTCAAAACATCAACGAAATCAAGGGTCCCAACGCGATTCAGGACTTCATTCAAGCGGTTGGGGCGCAATTTGAGCCGACCTGGGCGGAAGCCAAAAAGGTCAAGATGGTCGAATACAACAACGACCTACCAGACCACATAACCCTCAAATCGGTGGCTGAGGAGTTTATGCGTTACCGAAAAGCGACGAGAGTTTTCAGTCAAGACAACGGCAAGCAGGTCCACGCAACGTTGGGCAATCAGTCGGACAAAAACAACAGTAATAAGGGACAGCAGAAGACAACCAACTGCCCCTGTGGGTTCATTCATAAGTGGGAACCACAACTCTGCCGAACTCTTAGGTACGCCATCACGGGAGAACTGATCAACAAAAAACGAACGCCTTCAAAGGATCTGTGTGAGAAGATCAAGGCACGGTATGAGCTGCCCCATACTGTCCATGTGGTTACTTTAAATATTAATAATAACGGTTAAACCCTTCTCAAGGCTAAGGTTCCACGTCCACGATCGTGTACATATGCGTCCTGCTAGTGTTACATATGGCCGCCAGGGGTGCGGACAGGTATGTATGTACATCGGGTAGGCCAGCCGAGTTGCGTGTCCTTTGGCCTTGATCCGTTTGAGCAAATGTACGGAGTATGTACATTAGGTACCTGTTCCTTTCATAATTAGTAAGGCTGGCCCTGGCCCTAGTGCATTCCTCGGCATCGCCTTCGCATCATTCCTGCATCGCTCGATAATTGCTTGCAACACCTTCCACCTCTGACTATACTGAGTACTCCGTACTCCGTACGCACATCGCACCATTTCCTGCCGCAGTGCCGTCGTGGCAACCCTGGACCCTGGTCTTTCACGTCTTGCTTGCATCGGGATTCGGGACATTGCAATATTGCAACAAGTGCATTAATTCAAGGGCTGTGCCAGGAAGCCACTGTCAAGTCTCACGCCGCGTTAGTCCGCTCATGCCCCCGATGCCTCGACTTCCCGACCCCCCCGGCAACACATGTAGATCGCTTCCTCAGGAAAGCGTCCAAAGATGGCTGCGAGCTCGGCTCCAATTGAGTCTGGGCGATGCCGCTGGCCGCATCAAATAAGCCCATCGTCCCAACTTTCACTCGGGGTCCAATCACCGCTTGTCAGCTGTTGGGCATCGTACCAAACGGGTACCATTGGCAAAGATCTCGTCCAAAGCTGTTTCGCGCCATGCAAAATGCTGATCCTCGCGGCTGGCACTCGCGGACGGGCGACGACTTTCACACCACACTCCTGTCGTCCATCATTCCAGTGCCATACTGATCTTTGCCTTGTTAGAGCCTCACAGAGCGTGGATCAGCCTTGCATCGTACTGGCCTGCCTGAGATTGGCCCCCATCAGAACATCAGAGACAGATTACGGCAGCCTGGGGCGGGACAGGGCCTTTTTGGCATCACCGGGACTGCATGGCGTCTTTCGAAGTTGATCAGAAATTTCTGGGCAGGCTTGCCAGAGCTGTCGAGCACGACAATCCACTTCTCTCATCCATGCTCTTCAAGATCCTCGGTCTTTCGCTCAACCTCTCTAAACAGCTAGCTGCTGTCAAAAAAACACGGAAATCAGACCGTGTCACATCATTCTTTTTTCTGAAACGAGTGCTACACATCTTATGGCTATCTCGTGAAGGATTGGTAATGCTGCAACAGTATGTCGTTCCTATGGTTGGCAACTACGTCGAATTGAAAGTCCTGGCCTATAAGTTACGCGCCAGTTTCCATCATGTCTTGGTCCTTTTCCACAACCAACCTCCCGTCACCACCATGGGACGCTGGACTCCCGAAGCAAGGGAGGCTGTTATGGCCTCAAAATTGGCCACTACAGAGCTGGGCATAGGGGCCGCAGCGGTGGACGGTGATATGAATTCAACATGCTCGTCTGTACAGCCTACGCATCCTTTAGAGGGTGGTACGGTCGGACCACCTCCAGGCTTTGAAGCGCACATAGCCTTGTTGCCACCGTCATTCATTTTGCCCGAGCAGGACTACCTCCCTCTGGCCCATCAGCACTTTCAAGAGGCCGCCAAACTTGCAGACGATTTATTGTGGGGTTCTCATTCATTGCGTTTATCGGTCAAGATAGAATACTCTGCCTTTCTCTACGAATGCGTTCGAGATGCCGATGCCAGCCGCAAACTAGCCAAAGATACGATAGCCGAGGTCTACGACGCGACAGAAGGCATGGACGATGACATGTTCAACGATGCTTGTGACTTGGTCACGATTCTCTCCAAAATGATGAAGCGAGGACTCCCATCCTCAGAGAGTGTTACCACTGCGCACGGCAAAGTCCTGGTATCGAAGCCCGCTCCTGCGACTGAAACAAAGCAAAACATTCCTTACGAAATGGAGAACGCCATCTAGCGAACGAACATAGGAAAAAAGGAAAACGTGTAACCGTTAAGTCTTGACAAGTGTGGAATTGAGATGTGGAAGGTATCGCCGTATCGGTCTCTGACAGAAGCAAACAATCTCGTCTGACATGAATTGGTATGTCTATCTGTGGGCGTTGGCTCCCTCTTCCTGCCACAATCAGCTTGCACATTTCTTGCGCGCATCGGAGGCGACGTCTCATCTTCTTGGGTATAGTGAGCGCCAAAGGGTTGCATATCACGGGCCCACGGCGCATTTTGATTTTGCGAGCCTTACTAGAATATTATATCATATTATCAGGCATGACTGGACAGTATATTACAAGAGCTGTGGAAATACACTGGACAACCGAGGCCCAATAGAGAAAGCCGCAGTCTAACTTTGTATTTTACTATATACTGTCCTTAAATCTGTATTTCTCAAATTTGGTTCAACATGTACACTAGCACGGTTGAAACTCGAATATGGACAGCCCGGAAGGGGCCTGCCTGGTGAAGAGCTTGTGTAGACATACTTGACAAATTGAACATACATCAGACTCTTGCCTTTCTAAAAAAAAACTGCATCCTCTAAGCTTGAAATGATCAATCCACTTGCGAATCACTCGTAGTCTCTTTGCGCGCAAGTACGCCATTCAAGTATGGTATAGAAAACAGGCCAGCTGAACCTGAAAGCCTCGACACCTGAGGCGGGTGTGAACACGCGTATGGGGGGGCCGACCTGTAGTGAACAAGAGAAAATGTGACCATTTTGAATATAAGTGACTGCACCAGTGCCTGTCGAAGATGGAGACTACTACGACAGTCTACGAGGGAGACATACATCACCGATAAGTTCGGCCAGTCCGGGCAACTTGGCAAGATAGCCATCAAAGACAACATCATGGCTTACCATCGCCATCGTCACTCCTCCAGCGCCCTCCCAACCAGCATCCGGGCCCGGTCGCTGAGGTCCATCTCCAGGGCCAACTTTCTGCCTTGATCCGTCATCTTGGCCCACGTCTTGCCCAAAATGATCACCATTTTCTCCTCGCTCACATGCTCCTTTGCCTCAAAAGTGTCCAACTGGTCGTCGAGAAACACCAGGCAGGCAACGTCTTCGAGGATCTGAGTTTCGTCGTCCGTAGCAAGACTTTCCTTTCGAATCAGCGCTGCGATACGCTCTCGCTCTCCATCCGGCAGCGATAGCTGGCTTGATAGAGATGCGAGCAGACTGGAAACCTGAGATGCCGCTTGCGATTTTTGCCTGGCTCGCCAGCTGAGGTAGCCGGGACGGGTCATGGGGAAGGTAGACCGGGGCATTTCCCATCTTTAGGATATTAGCCAAGCACAATACTGTCAAGGAGGGTTCTTCTGTGCTATATTTTTTTCTCTGCTTCTATCTCTAGTCTTTCTTTTCTTCATGTTCATCTTCTTGCTGTTGGTCTTCGCGCTCTTTTGTCTTTCATCACCATGATCATCACAACAAAACATCACCAGCAGAAATATGTAATTAACCTACCGACGAAAGTGCTGCGCCCTACAAGCCACTTGCAGAGCCGGCGACGCATTTGGACACCGGCGCGCCAGCCATTTCGTCATTTTGCGCGCATAATGCAGCTCGTAGGGCTCCGTACCGGAACCGTCAGGGCCGTCGACCTTGGTTGGATCCTCGGCGTGAGCTTGGTCAATGAGGCGCAGTGCCTGTTCATACGCAGGGGGAAGAGTTGTGAGTGATGGAGCCGCCATGACAAAATGGAGATAAAAAAGAATGAAGTGAGATTGAAATTGTTGTCCTTGCTTGCTCTGGTGCAAACGTCGTATTGACGTATTTTTTAGTCGGTTTGTTAAGGACATGTGGCGTAAAGACCCGTGCTCATCGCAAGTATAGACTCATGAGTGGATGATATGAGGACTCAAGGACTGAGACTCATGGACCTGGAAACTCATATCTACGGTAGTAGCTCAAGTTCTGGATGAGTAATAATAAGCCCTTCATTTTCGTGTGTCTGGCTTGAGTCTCACTTGAGCCATGTGAACAATGTGATGGGCCCACCAAAAGTGACAAACTACACATCTCCACCCATTTGAATGGGCATAGGGTTGGCGTACGTAATGGAAAATAACTAAGTTCGGAACCTTATTAGTTACGGACTGAATTGCGTCCGAAACTGAGATTACCGCATTTTTTCGGGGGCCCACTTAATATATTTTTTTGGGCCAATCCCAGATATCCTCTGAGGTGGCCAGTGGCAACCTTTTCATTGTGCTTCATTATGATATCATCAGGATATGATGGCCTGGGCTTTGCCCATGCCTCAATAACATAGGTGTCAATTGTTCAGGATAGCTTTTACAATGTGTATTCTTTTGATATGGTGCGACGGGATCGGGCAACTCACCCAGATGGCGGTGTTGACACCCGCGATTGGCTCCTGGAGCCGGGCCATCGCACATGAGGAGTAAACAATTCATTACACAAAGGGCTCAGAATAGAAATACCAACGATCGGCTTCATGAGAGATCGCGGCTATGTCCTAATTTCCGTCAATTAAACGCCCAAGACCGAATTTCCATTGTTTTGAGCTCGATGACTGAGAGGCGTAGGGTAGGTACGCGAGTGACGCGTCACGCGACGAAGCATTTTGAAGCTCCTGTTTTTGACACCTCCATGTCACTCCAAGTCGCGATCAACGAGTAACTTCACCGTGACATAAAGTGAGCCTCCGAACCGTCAATGGGATGCGGCAATCAGGTGACAGGGCTACTCAAGATATGCGCGATGCGGCGATGATCGGAGACACGGAGTCGCGATATGTTAAGTGCAAATGGTCTGTCCAATAGGAAGCCAGAGATGCCCCAATAAGTGGGCCCGAAGTTATGGACAGTGTCAGAATCAAGTCACAAACGTTTGAGGTGAAATACAGCATGTTGTACGACCGTAACGTTCCTGACGGTAATTTGCACAACGAGCGACGACAACAGATTGCATGAGCGTCGCATCTCAATTTAGATCTTTCTGAACTGTTGCCCCGAGATGGCAGAAGTAATTATCCCCTGAACCTTCATTCAGCAAAGCCAAGACCCGGGCGTTGCTATTCCAGGCCACCACCATCGTCTCGACACCAAAGTCCCACGCACATCACACGGCAATGATCCCGAATAACCCCGAGGGCGGCCTCATACCCTTCGATCATCTGCAAGCGCTTCACAACGCAGGCAGAATAGCACAACATGAGTGAGGTTTCTCATTCCATACATTTGAGCCATCATACGCCTTCAGGCTTCTGCAATGTAGGCAAATCCGCAATCGTACACGCACACTGGCCGTCGCGACATCCCCGAATCATGTACACCCGTAGGCAAGTGATTTTCTGTCTCTACGCTTGGTACAGGTTCTTGCGCGCATATAGCAAAGTGAATTCCCGATTCCCGTGATTCTCTACTCCATGGCGGCGAAGGACAGCCGTCGAGCGCTTATGGTGCGCTGCGTCTATGCCTATGCCTTCATTATTGTTACCTTATACCATGGAGAAAGGGCCTGGAGAATCTCGATTGAAGGCTATAGTCGAACCACATTCATATGATAATAGCCCGCCGCGGACACGGCAAACCTGATCAGTGATCCAAACAGTAAACTTGAAGCACCATTGCAGTGGATGATTGCAATTTGCCTCTCGTAAGCCAGGTCTTGCTCGATATCCGCTGATTTTGACAAAAATAGTAATGTGTTAAACTAGAAAAAAGATTTGAAAGACGGAGACGTGAAGCCAAGATCGGAATGAACAGCAGGAGCTAGAAGTAACTTCATGAAAAGGCGTCCATAATATCGAGCTCTGCCCAACTACGTGGCCTTTTAACGTAAAAGACTGGAGTAGTTGGTCTGGATCATTGCCAAGCTCCAAACTTTGACGCGAGCTAGACCAATCTATTGTCTCGTTCTACTATTTCGAAGCTCTATCGAAGTTGCCTGTTCGAGCGAATCTCTGCGCCTCTTGGATCTATGGCGGCGACGGCTTCTTCTTCTGTCACACAGTTTCGCCTGCCGATTCTTCTTGGCCCGAATGCGCTGATACATGACATACGAGATTGCGGCCACGACAGCCAGGGCCGCTACCAGAAGAAGCGAAACCAGCGCGCATTAGCGCTAAGTACATGTACTTGGAAGCGAGCCATTGGACTTGGATAGGAAAGAAGGAACATTTCACATACCTATTCCCCCTAGCGCCGCACCCACAATCGACGTGGGGGATACCAAGGATGCGGTCGCAGGCGTTGTCGACGTTGACGAAATTGGTGCATGAGTGTCTTGGCTCGTAACCTCATTCCCAGCTACTTTTGTTGTCGTAAAGGAGAGACTTTCTGCCGAGCCAGACTTATCACCGACGCTAGTTCCTGAAGAAAAGTGAGCTGCCGTATCAGGGTGGTGTTCGGAGCTTGACGTTGAAGTCGAAGCCGGAACCGAGGCTAACGCCGAAGTTGACGCAGCAGTGAACGATATTGATCCCAGCGTAGGAAGATTCTGAATCGAAGATGTTGTAGTAAATCGACGAATCGTTTCCGTTCGCGTGTTCGAGGCGCACAGAAATAGGGAGAATCCATTCAAGTTTGCATCTCCTGCGAATACATTTGTCTTACAATACGGGGCTGTCGAAGCAGCACTGCGATCAGATGTCAGTAGGATTTCAAATATATATTTCCCTCACTCAGAATGTACCGAGAAAGAGATGAAGACAGGGGGTGTATGCATGGACTATGAGTATGGAGAGCCTCCAGACTGAGGTAGCCAAGTATTGAGGACGTGAGCGGGATGCGTACACACCAGACCATAGTAGCGCTACCATCTTGATTATCGAGCTCACCCGCTGTCCCAAAGTTCCTATCCAGGCAAGTTGTCGCCAGAGTACATACTCCATCTTTTGGTATCCAGCAACATCCGACAAGACTATTGAGCACGTCTTTGGCGCAACGTTGACCGATTTGGCAAGTCAAAGCATGCTCTGACGCCGGTTTGTTCAGCCATTTAATCAATTAGAAGTAAATGCATTCTATCATTCATACTTACCAGGGTCGCCGTCGATCCAGCCGCACGTTTCCACTGTCGCTGCTCGACGTAGAGGTGGTGCTGTATTTGCCGGAGACATTTTGTGAAATTAAGAAACTTTGCGTACTTTGGTACCGTATCCAATATTGAACACGACGGCCCATTAGTGGCTTTTTAGTTTGACCTCATATCTTGAAGTTGATTGCTCTGTTATCCATTCAAGAAAGTGCGCAGTCTATAAGAGAGCCTGTCAAATGATCCAGTTGAAGCTGAGCGTGTGTGAATCACAAATTCCTTGGGATCAGTAGTAAGTGCCAAAATATTGGCAAATCATTTGCTGGTTGCGTGGAGAGTTGGTCACATAAAGAAGCATTTGCTCATCAGGTTTGCTCAATGAGCAAACCTCCATTCATGACTGACACTCGGAGGCCTGATTGCGCAAGACCATGGTGCCACTAAACGCACATCACGTTACGTCGTGATACATATTGCTCGAAACTGCATCCGAGACTAATGTACCGCTGTGTACAAAAACGGCTGGTCAGTGAATAGCGTCACGTAATACATGACAGAGGCTTGGTTTCAAGTGCCTCATTATATCATGGAGGGATACGTTGCTGGTACGGTAGCTCTTCGCAAGCAGCGCGGGATTAGTCTCGTCACACTGCGTGTTTGCTTTGCGCCGGACAAACCAGAAAACCAGACGTTCTGCTCACACATCAGTATGTTTGTATTGATATGTACAACAGACTAGCAAGCAGTCATATTACCCGATTGATCTTCTACCTCCTATTTGCACTGTATATTTCACGTGCCCACGAAACGGTCATTGAGCCACGCCAGGACGGATCTTTGAACAACTGCACTGGCTTGAGAGCTCAGAGTAACGCGGGACGCCGGTTATGCTGTCCCTTTTGATCGGCGGTGCTTGCGATTCGTTTGACTACTGGCAGTCGGCGATCACCGATAGTGCAAATAGCGGCCGAATAAGAGAAAGTCAAAGTATTCTATTCGGCAAGATCACAACGGTAGAGGAAATGTTGATACATTTAGAGCCCCTTCGTGTTACTGGAGCATAAAATGCGTGACGGCTGTTCCGATTCACGTATCGAGATGGGCGACTAACGAAAGTGATGTTCCGATTAGGAACAGGGTATGCTTCTTTTTCGGACTGACGGTTGTGTCTAAGCGAGTGCTGAATCCCAGTGCTGATGAAGGAGCTTGCGCTTCATTTGTTTTGTTTTATGCTTATTGACTACAACCTTTTCACGAGGAGTCGAGGACGCCAAGCCAAAAGGATTTCGCCATGGAACACAATCTTTGAACTGACTGCACTGTCAGCGATTCCATGTCCCAGCTGGATTTGATCTCAAATCACGCGCTGCGGCCAGGCGAGAATTCGCGCGGGACGGGTACGGCTGCACTTCCTTAACTGCAAGAATGGAGGCCGATACGAAAGCAAATCCGCTAAAAAAAAGCAGAAGCTGATGCTGTCAGGAGCATGTATGTGGTCAACCGAGAGACACGGTGTGGTCACGGCTTTGTGGTGTTGCAACATTGGGTATCGAGTCATCGACCAGTGCTGCGACTGCTCCCGGCCGTTCAGTGTCGAAGGCTTAAATAAGGCGGTCCTCGAAGTCAAGTTGTTTGCTATAGCAGGTCTAGGCAATAGCCTGCCTGATTCGAGTCGAATTCTCGCTGTGGTAGGCACTGAGGGTCATTTCAGACAGGAATTGGCGAGGATGAGTGATCGTTTGATCGACCGACTCTTGTCCGAAACATTCCACGAAAGAGGCCCCATCGTTGTGAGCTTGACAGCCTCGCTACAGTAGGTACATACCTACATACCTAGTGCCCAGACAAAGCCACCCGAGCAGGACTTTTAATACCTATGCCATTGGCGTCACCTGATCTCCTGCGCGCTGGCAGCGCAGGCAATGCAGCTCAGTGCGGTAGGAACATCAGAAGTCGCGAACAGGACCCGGGAGCAAAATACCCCCGATGCTTGCCCGGGTGCCCGGGCTCCTTTGGCTTGTTTCGTCTCATAATCCGATCAACAGAGTACGTACAATTGTGTACGAATTCATTAGGCAAAACTGATATTCGTATGCCAGGTCTGCAAGTTCGTGGCTGGGTGGTCAGCGTTACATTGATTTTTTGCCTCGTCGGCGGTCGCTCTTCCCAACTCCCATTATGCCGGTACCTCTCTCTCGATTCTCGAGTGTATTAGATAGTGAAGGGCAGAAGCAAGCAATCTCGAAACTGGCTCGAGCGTGGTCTTCCGCTGCGACTTGTGCTTCTTGTTCAGCGCCGCCCAGATTTATAACTTGGCATCCCCGTCCGTTGATGCCTCATTCTGGAACCCTCCCAAGCTACTGTACATAGGTACTGACCGTACTGTAGCTGGCAGCCAGCCGCTGATCGATGCGTCCATTGCGCACATAGCATTGGACAATGCACGTCTGAGGAGTCAAGACTCAAGGGCGAGGATTCGTTGCCAGCGCCTCTCCCATACATTGGTGCCACCGATTTCAGACATGGTCATCCTTTTGCATCCCTTCTCATGTCCCCTCTTCGAAAAATGTAGCAGAGGGCCCGAAAATAGAGGCAGCGGCGGCATCGGAGCACCATGTCTCGATGCCTCGTTCGGAGTCGTGCCTAGCAGCTGCATCAAGGCCCGTGATGGTCCAAGCCACTCTCGGGTTGAAATCAGGCACGAGCGATGGCTTGCGCAGCTTCCTGTTCCGCGTCTGGTACATGGCTAACCTACTCGTCTTTCCCAAATCCTATCCTCTTTCTCTTGACTCTTGAGCTCTTCAGGGGGCCATGTCTCTCCCAGTACCTCTCCCACTGACTGCCTCGCTCGATTGTGCTCTGTTCAGCCAATATTATCCAATGAACATTGCCTGCTTTGCACGTTAGCTCGCCGAAAGTTGATGTGCTTGAGTCACTATCTGCACCCTTTCACGCGATTTGCGAGCCTAATTCGATTGTCTTGATTCTTCCTGCATCCTTTGCTGTTGACGAGAACACATACCCGTAAAGCTCCTGTGTGCCAAGTGTGCGATAGCAGTGACCAATATTGACCAGCCCTTGCACCAACTCGACAACACCCGATCTATCTCCGTTGCCCGAGTCTGACATCATTACATCCATCCCATAATTCGTTCGCAGCTGAATCGAATGATTTGCCTCCATGGCTTGGATCGGAACAGGACTGAATGACTGTGCTGTGATACCCTTCGTTGCCCCTATATATTTTCGATTCCTCGGCAGCTCTCTTTCTTTTGGCTGTAGTTTATAGTTTCGTTCCTCTATACACATGACTTCATTCAGGGAACGGGAGAGGATATTGTTGATCCGGTAGTTGTTCTTCTGCGGCAACTCAAGATCTCTTTTCCCTCGACGGCGAGCTCTTCCTCTTTCCCCGGAGACACTCTGCCCACTATAAGAACGCTGTTTCCTCAGCGTAGTTCATATGAAAATCACGTTCTGATTGGTATTTGCTCACGCGAGAGAAAG
This sequence comes from Claviceps quebecensis, assembly GCA_004016085.1. NCBI lineage: Eukaryota > Fungi > Ascomycota > Sordariomycetes > Hypocreales > Clavicipitaceae > Claviceps > Claviceps quebecensis. Next base: position 28,371 of record QEQW01000134.1, read on the forward strand.
AGATACTGGCAGACGAGAAGACACAGGAGTAAACTTCCTTACTTAGCCCTGCTGCTCTGCTTGTCAGGAGCTGCAGAACCCATCCAAGATGCAGTGGTACTGCCAGAATGTAAGACCTCGATCTATTCATATCTATAACGTAGGCACTATAAATCTGACATCAGGATTGCCTAGCCGTTCCAAGACGCAGATCATGGTATAATTGCTTGGTTCTCAAAGTACCAAGCTTGCCAACAATTTTTCGTCAATCACGCCCAACTGACCAAACCAGTTCAAGCCGTCGCAGCCCGTATCAACGTTATGTTGCCGTCTGAAAAGACGACCACCGATGACACGACACAGAAATGCTCCGGAATCAACTCGAACGTATCTCTAGTACCGTATATCAGGCGTTTAGTGGTGACCGGGTTCGACCACCCGGAAACTTTACAGAACTTTTTTGGCGAAGATTGGAGGGATGGAGTCGGCTCCATTCATGAGAGAGAAAGGCGAAACTACTTGTTTGCCGCCAAAAGCGACCCTTGGCTCAAAGTCAAAGCGCAGTACGACATGGGAAACGGACAGACAGTCCCTTTCCTGCGACCGCTCAATAACGTCACGGAGCACGAGATTGTTTCTGCGGAATTAGCTTGGAGTGACTGGTTGGCAATGCAAGATTGGATGCTGGGCCCCAGAGCTCCTGAAGCAGATTAGCGATTGGTCTAATTACCGACAACAAGGACGACTTCCTTGGAACAAGTCACATGAGCCTCGACACGAGCGCACTATATACAAACAGATCATCAAAGATCGACTGGGGCTATACTTTCCCACCTTCTCTTGTTTTTGCCGTCGTGTATTGAAAACTAGGTATGATTGCTACATATGTTGTACTTACTATGTAGGCGGACAACGGCCGAGACGCGGATACATCGCGGACTGGACAATAGAAACACAAATCCCAATAGATCAGGCCTGTATTGCAGTGCAATCTTGAGCAGTGTACCCCACGATTGTACCCCTTTCCCAGAGGAGATGATGGGATGATGGATTGCAACTCTGAATGAGTGAAAAGAGCAACTTCACTCTTTCTCCCTCATTTTTGGCACGGTTTGCAACGTGCTACGCGGCATCACACAAACATGCACAAGACGAAGCCGACGTGATTGGGATGTTGTTTTTCTTTTCCTATTGGAAATAAGGAGCAGATAGGCGAAAGAAACATCACCCACTATCAATCATAGTAAATCGACTGAGATATGGAGACTAGGATACAGAACAGATATAAGAAAAGAGAGAAACAAACTTATCATCTCATTCCCATTGCTGAGTTGAAAACGCCCTTCCCAGGGAAGATAGCCATCCACGGACTCCTGAGTCAAAGGCCCTTTCCTTTCGTTCCCTTGTTGACCGGAAAACACAACATAGGTCCACACTTGTGCGACAATGAAAAAAACCGACTTGAGACTTTCCGATTCTTCTAGCTTTCTCCTCCGGTTTTCTTCCCATTTGCACAGCATTTGCACGCGGCGAGATGAGGAACAAGCGACTTCAATTCCAAAGGGGAATCTTGGAATCGAGGCAATGAGGAGCAAAAATCATGCATCCACCCCTATAAAAAAGAGGCCCCCCTCATGGTGTTGAACGCAGAGTGTAGTAAAGAGAACCATTATGGAAGAGATAGCGTGTCGTCATGTTCCTTATTCCTCTCCGATGAGAATGCCCGCCAAAACGCCACAAAGCCCCTGTGGAAATATATGGGGGAGCGCAGATACAAGGATTTTCAACCACAATTCTCCCTGAACCTTGTCACCCTTCACTCTGAGTACAACCCGGATTGGAAAGATATTGAATAAAGAGATGCACAGCACCATAAAAGTGCGAACCTGGCTTTGGTGTAACTGGGGAGAAACCAATAATGTGGTGTGATGGAGCATGGTGAATCCCCAGTTTGGGGAGGGGCCGCGGATCTTTGGACCGCGGTCGGCAAATGGAAAGGCGCGTTGTTGTGTCTTAATTTAGGAATCCTTTGCAGGCTGCTGTGCCACACAGACACGGAATACGGTCCAAGCTACCAATTTCTCGTTCGAATTTGTAGTCGTATGTTAATTCCTCATCTGAGAGAAGATACAAGAGTCAGCACGACACGTCCGAACAGAAGGAGCAGGAAACCATTCAAAACAATTCAATCGTGAGATGGGTCTTTCTTCCATAAAATGCAGGGCAAGGATGTTTGTTGGACTTACTCAGCGCAATATCACGGAGGGCATAGATGACGATCCTCTTGCTGCCTTCGACCTTGATAATCTTGGCTGTACAATTAGGCATGCAGCTGTGGTTGATGAATCGCGCGATGCCCCCCTTCTTGGTTGCGTCCACCACAGTATCGTCGTCAATACGAAATAGGTAACTGCTTCCAATGCCGCTCTTGAGATAGCGCTTCTCGCGGGTTTCCGCAATTTGCTGCCGCACTTCCTCGCCCACATATTCGATAATCATGTCATCCTTGTTGATATTCTCCATGGCGTACAAACCCCAGTTGTGAATGGCAGAGCGCGCAAATTTGACGGGCTTTTTCCTCTTTTTGAGCTGGTTAAATTTGAACACATCTGAGTCTTGACCCAACGTCTTCTTCTGATCGTTCAAGTCTGCAACGTATCTGCGATTGGTCGCACGATTCGCGCGCGAGTTGCCCTTAGCGATCTTTTCTGCCGCCAGCTTCGCAGCTTCCGACGCCGCTGATGTGATGTCCTTGCCATTCTTCTTGGAGTGAGCCTCGCGTTCTTGTCGTGCCTTCTGCACTTTGATGTGATGTGGCAGATACTTGGATTTTTCGGAATTGAGCATCTTCTTGACCCCCTCGGTGCGGGCACATCCAGTGGCATTTGGCACATAGTATCCTTCTATCTGCACAGGACGGTCTAGGGTTTCTGATGCTGCGTTGAGTTCTCGAACTCGATTGCGCTTCCAAAGCCAGAGTTCAGGATTACCAATATCGCCAATGTCGAACTTCCTCTGCAGCTTGCTCAAGTCAGGCCGATCTTGAATACCAAGCGCTAGGTTTTGCAAGGAGCGAATATCGGGTTTGAATCCATCAGGCAAGACCAGAGCAGCAGTAAGTGGTTCCTTGGAAAAAAATCGTTCGTCATATTTCCGATGTAATGCTGCTGCTTGAAGAGTATGCTCTTCTTTCGACTCGGTAGGCAGGGCGGCGTCTTCAGCATAAGCCTCCTCATCTGCGGCTGCCTTTTGTTGCCTCTTCAAAGCCTCATTCTCCTCCAACAACTGCTTCTTTGTCTTCTTCTTCGGTTTGAGTGGCTTTTTCTTTGCGCCCTTGAGGGCTTGGGGCGCGGGCGTTTCGGACCTGGAAATACTGCTTTCATCTTCTCCCACAAGGCCGAGTTCAGGAGTATCGGAAGTATGAAGGCGGTCGTCTTCTAGGTCAACAATCTTGATCTTTAATGGGGGCTCCTTATCAGACTTCTTCTGTCGTTTCGAACCAAGCTCGAGAGGGATTTCTGATTTCCTTTTCTTGGACAACGGACGATCTGCTAACGCCACACTAGACTCTGTCATAGAGTCATCATCACGCGGAACCCAAGGAGTAGACTCGTCGTCCGTACTCATCCGGCTTGGAGGTCGAAACTCAGGGTCATCAGTATCACGAACAGTCAGAGCTCTGGTGTATGTGTCGTCGTCTGATTCGGAGTCGCTGTCAAAGCTCTTGAGACGATAATGCAATGATCGAAAGGCGGAACGAGAAATAGACTGGCGTTTCCTTGAAAAAGGGTCGACAAACGTGTCGCGATGACCCTTGGCTTTCACCTTCCGTATTCTAGGAAGCGACTTTGCTTCCAAGTGACCTGTTCGTCGCTCGATGGGGTCTGCTCCAGAGTTTGTTGTCTTCGTTTCGAGCTTCTTTCTGCTTGCCTCTTCATCCTCATCCTCGTCAGCTTGATCAAGATTCAGCTTCCTTCTCTTGGCAAGATGATTCGCCGGATCCAAGAAATCGGAAAGACAAGGTGCCGCTACCTGCGTTCGGATATGCCTTATCAAGTGCTCTGTCATTTCCCTACGAACGGCCTCCACAGCCTCGAAAACTGGATCAAAGTTCTTAGCTCTCTGTTTCTTTTCTTCTTCGAGGTCGGCTTCTTCCTCTCGACGACGTCGTTTCGTCTCTTCAAATTGCCGGCGCTCCGCATTACTCTGATTGTGACTCGCCGTTTCTCTGTCCCTATCTCGCTCTTTGTCTCCTTCTTGAAAGCGGGATGTTTCTCGTGGCAGAGGGGCATTTCGTTTATGATGAAGTTCGGGGCTGTGGGGGGGTCGAGGCAAGCAGAGCTGCATAGTCATGTCGTAATTAAAGAATTCAGTGTGGTTAACGGCGCGATAACACCTTTCGGCCTCGGACCTTCCGCTGTAAGAGTTTCGAAAAATGATGTAGAAGCCCGTGCGATCGAGTCGAATTTCTTCTAAGCCGTAATTCTTGAGTCGTTTCCTCATGTGGGGCACAATGCTCGGCAGCACGGGAACGTCTTCGGATGCGATAAAAATATAGGGATCGTTCGAAGGTTGCACAATAACGCTCTGAGGCTCCACGGCTGCTTGCAACCGCGATGATGGGGTGGTGATAGACTGCATAGGCGTTCCTGTTGATGTTGTCGCCATTGTGGCTGTCAATCCTTTTTGCCTGTGGCTAGACATGGGTACTGGGCCTGTTGAACCCTTCGGCGCAACCGGCGGATGCCTCACAAAAGGAGTTGCAGAATGAACAAATTTGGGTCCCGTTGGTGGTGCTTTATTCAGGGCCTGCTCTCGAGCTTCTTTCTCTTTGAGTTGTTTTTGTCGGTCCTGGTTCAGATGCTCTTCCAACATCAGCCGGCTCTTGCGACCCTCTGGGTCGTATTCTACCTTAACAACATCCGAGTCAATTTTGATGCCACGAGTTCGAACGGCACGACGTGCAGCATCAACTGCCGAGACGGGCGGCCGACCCGACCGTTTTGAATCGCGATATCGAATTGTCGCAAAGCCAAGATAACTGCCTGTGTCCGGGTGCATCTTATTACTGCTTTCCGCAATTTCACCAAATGTCGCAAAGACAGCTGTGATCTTGTTGAATGGAGCCAAGGGATTATATCGCGTAACGAGGATCTGAGTCGGAGGACCGGGCCCAATCGACGTCTTCGGGTCATACGGATAAGGCTTGAGATTCTCAGGTGCCGGACGTAATCTTGCTTTTGGTAGATAGTAGTCGGTATTTATGTACCCAAGACGACCTCCAGCTTTCTGCAAGCGAGGGTCTAGAGGGGGCGCGTCACCATCATCCTGTAAATCAATCAAAAGTTAGCCAAATTGTTTCAAACTACTTCACGACGACGCGCCCCCTATTCCCTCCACCCCTCTCTCGCGTTCCGCCTCTTGGGCCTTGATTCTGCTCATCGAGAGGCGTCCGCAGCTGTAGAAATACATACTAGTCCAAATTCTTTATACACTGGCTTGGCCGATTTGCTAACGCCCTTATTGCGTACTCGATCGAGGACCGGATCGTAAGTACATTTCGTGCCTTTGACTGATAGCGACGGATCTCGTGCGGGAGGACGATCGGCATGTCGAACCGACAAAGTTGTACCATTATGTATTTCAGTGACAGCCAGATCACGTGGTTGACTGGAGCCATTATCGGGTGTTGGTAAAGGAGGCATATCTGTCTTTACATTCGGGGGACCCGGTGAGTAAGACGACGAGTCTCGGGGAGCAAGCGGGGTGGTGCTAGTGGAGAGATGGGACAATGAAGATGTCGTGTTCTGTCTCCGCGAGCTGCTAAATAGAGATGAGGCAGAGCTTGTGTGCGAGCTTGCTGACCCGACTGTACTGGGTATATCTCCTTGAGGAATATCTTGATCGTCGCTTTGAGAGCGAGGGCCATCAGATACGATTGTTGACTGCGAAGGGCGAGCGATACCCGCAGTGTTCGCATCAAGCAGGTTAGAAGAAGGCTCTGGCTGAGTTTCGGCTGCAAGACTATTGCGCCTTGAGCGCTCGCGACCTGCCCGGCCCTGCGCGGCTTCTGCTCTCACTCTGGGAGCGTTGGGGAAGAACTGCGCAAAACTCACGCCGGGGGGCGGGCGAGTCATCGTGTCGATGCGCTCCAGTTATCGTTTGCACCGTGACCTGGTCATGATATCTCGCGTTCAAGCTCAGGCCATTCACGATACGAACACTTCTGTGAGAGATGCTGGTTGCCACACGCAATCTGGTACGCGCTTCGATTCGCTTGAGCCCACACGACCGGGAAGTAAGATGGCGAGCGAGGTTAGGCAGTCGGCAGAATGGCGGCATTCACCAGTAGGGCAGTAGTGAATAGCCGATCGAAGTATCGACAGAAGGTTGGAGACAATGAACGCGATTGCTTAATAGCAGGTGCCGCACGGAGAACTGGGACGCGAAGGCAAGAAATCGCGGGGAAAATATGAGGCATGAGAGTGAGTGTGTGAAGTTCAACAGCGCCTGTACGCTGACTTCCCTTCAGGGATACGGACTGACTGAGTTGTCTCATTGGGTTGAAAGACAAGCCACAACCACAGAGCAGCAGCCTCCACCGCTTTCAGGGATTTAGTGTGGCGCGCCAACTGGCTGGCCTTGCGGAAGGACATTTCTCCGTCACCGTTCCCCTTTTGCCTTGAGCAGATCTACAACGACGTAGATTGCACTGCAAAGGAGGACTTAAAAGTCTCATTTTCTAAAGATACATACAACATGGAAAACTTGTGCCTATGAGTGTGTTCTGTCGGCATATTTTGTTTCTACTATAACAAAGGCTCGTCTAAGTCTGTGTGAATGAGTGCCAAGAGAGCATCGCAGCGACAAGCGCCTTGCTGCACGTCGGGTGCTTGCGAACTAGGTAGGTAGGTATACGGAGTAGATGGAACAAAAGAAAATAGAAAGGTCACATAATCTTGGATCGAAGCGTCATGACGTCGAATTGTACCCTGATCCGAACCCCAAAACTCCAACTTCCGGCCATTATCAGACTAAATTGCCAGCTTCAATTCAAAGTCTTCTTCCTCGTCATCTGATGGAAAGAACGGCCTCTGGACTAGTGGCAAATCTTGATCATCTGCGTCATCAAATATTGACATGAATTGCGGCCTGCCTTGTCCTGTATTGTCTGGAGCCGCCGCACGGAGCCGAGCAGGAGTACTGGTGAGGTTTGAATCGGCATGATTTGGCGGCGCAGGTCTGAGTGGCAACTGCTGTTTGGCAGCGTGGCTTGTACTTCGCATATGCACCATCGAGGATGCCGATCGACCTCTGTTGTATCCCAGGGTGGTCCGCGACGCGATCTCACCTGGGGACTTTCCGGAAGCACTGGGCGCTGTGACAACAGGCTTGGCAGTTTTGGTGCCAGTCATTATTGATGACAAGGATCTCTTTGTGGCATGCCTGGTAATCGGAAGAGGCCGTAAGGCACTGTGACTCTGCCTATCTGAATGGACTGCAAGAGCAGACGCCGCTCGTCGAGCAGAGATGGTGGACGCTTGCTTATGAGTAGCTGAGATTTCTGAGCTGGCTACCGAGACACTACCTGCTTCAGCAGGGCAGAAGGTCGAGCTCGTATTCTCGCTCACGTCTTCTGGATTCCAATCAAAAGCGCCCATTTCCTGTAGATTCCGTTCCTCTGCGTTTTGCATAAGTGCTGCAATCTCATTATTGAACCTCTTCTCCATACGAGAAACACCATTCTCATCGACGGGATTATGGAAATGCTGATAATAACCTCTCAAAAGGTTCCCCCTCTTGAGACCGTTGAATGTTAGGCCGTTCGGCGGAAGCACGTCCGACTCGTAGGGAAGTGGTGTCGGTCTCGGAGGAGCGTACTCGGGTATCGGCAGTTCGTCATGGAGAGTCTCTGAGATATCAGGTTGTATATTGAGTTTCACCGGCCGAAGATCAGCAGGCTGCTTTTTAAGCTTTCTTGAACTCGTTTGTCTCAGCTGCGTTTTTTCGATCCCCCTCACAGTGTCCTTGGCCTCGCCGGTCTGAGCATTTCTCGCCTTTGCGTTCGTTGTCTTATTGCCTAGTGGTGCGCGCGAGCGGTTTTCTGTCACGCATAGGTCAGTGAAGAAGTGATTTGGATTTACACAAAGGGGCTCTCATACGCACCCATGGGGGTTACGGCTGGTTGAGGGCCGCCGGTTGCTTTACCCAAAGCCAATTTGCCTGTTCCACCCAGTTTTGCGCCGCTTGCCAACCCACCCCTGCCTACGAAGATGTTTGGGGCATTCTCATCGTTTCGGCCATGATTACCAGGGGTCTTGGGATATCTTGCACCTGGTGTTTTAGGTTGCTGTTTGATGGTCGCTGCATGCTGGTGACTGTGCACCAGGTTCTCCAGGTCGCGATGTGCTGCGAGCATCGCGGCTATCGAAAATGCTGATTACGCGTTGTCGTGCTGCTACTAAACGATTTCACGTCGAACAAGATTGAAGAAATAGAAGAGGAATTCTGTATTGCTCATCTCCTGGAGAAATTAAGCTCATTAGATAACCTGGGATCCAGCTCTAGATATAGGTAGTGCTGTTGGGGTCCCCAGCCGAGAAACGTGTTTCACGCCGGTCATCAATCATGTTGGCCAGGCAACCAATTATCATGACCTGTGCAACCGCCACAAGCCACAGGCGCCACTTTGGCGAAATGGAGGGTGCCGCGTGCGGCAGGAGTCGTGCGGCATCGTTGGAGGGGCCATGCATTCTCCTTGTCCTCGCGGCCTCGCCCCGTCCCCTTTCTTTGACCCAATCATCAAACCTAGAGCCATTGTAACCCGCAACACAACCACCATTCATCCGCAACCAAAAGACGACCACATCTTCATATTCTTGTGTTGGACAAGACATCATTACAATGGATCGCATCAAGGAGGTATGGCTTTGCTCTTCTATCTAGTAACCTGCACGGCAACCGCTCTCATTCCGTACCCCACCCAGCTCCTTTGTAGAGGGGTAGACGATATGGCTAAACTTGGTATTAGAAAATGAACTCCCTCCGCTTGGAGGCGGACGAAGCTGCTGCCAAGGTGGAAGAACTGCAGACTAAGGTCAAGTCCCTGGAACAAGAGAATCTGTCCAAGGAGCAGGAAATCACTTCCCTGCAGCACAAGAACAACTTGCTCGAGGGTGAGGTAGAGAAACTCGAGACCGCCATCAAGGACCACAAGAAGGTCGCCGATGAGGGTCAACAACACGGCACTCAGAATGAGACTCTTCAGAGACGGCTCCAACTCCTTGAGGAGGAAGCTGAAGATGCAGACAAGACTTTGCGAGAAGCCAACGAGAAGTACGTACACGTCGAACGGCAGTCTGACATAAATATTCACTTCACATCACCGCCCCTTTGGCCCTCTGGTACCACTTTGTTCTTGTGACTAATACCCTTATCCTCCAGACTTCGACAGACCGACGTCAAGGCAGGGCATTACGAGCGCAAAGTCCAGGCGCTTGAACAAGAACGCGATCAGTGGGAGCAGAAATACGAGGAGATGGCACAAAAGCACACAACCTTGCAAAAAGAGTTGGAGGAGCTTCAGAACGAGATTGGCAACATCTAATTATTCTAAACGTTCCGTAGAGAACTCAATCTTCGTTTAGGTCGCTGTTTTTTAAAGCCAGCATGTGTTATTACGCCGAGCATAGCAATAGGTCGTCGCAATGATCGTTCGCACGCTACACAATCCATCTATGACAGGCACCAGCCATCTATCAAGCTGCTGTATGTACAGAGCCTTCAAACAAACAGCTGGTTGTGTCTTCGCGGATATAACTCCTCGGTCTCTATTGTCTTTGTTGTTGGAGAGCATATTCTCTTGTTCAATTAATAGCATAATGCTAAGGTCTTTGTGATTTTATCCTTTGCTTTCTATCAGTCAACTGTCGCACAAGCTTTGTTTCGTATCGAAATTTCTTCTTCTTCTTCTTTTGCCATGCCGGCTTCTTATCTTTGGCCTCTGCCTCTGCTTTTTGTCTTTCGGCCTCGGCCCTTTTTCGGCGAGCTAGTTCCTCCGCCTCCTCATCGAACTGGTCCGGCCTACTTAGACCATCTCTTGAAACAGAGACAGATTCAATCTTCACAGTAGTATACCGATCTTCGTCAACGTACTCCTCCTCATGATCTACCATATCTAGATCTGGCTTGTCAGGGAAGCCATCCCATTCGTCTGATTCTTGTGTCTCCGAATCGTCATCCCCGTCGACGTCGGCCGATATAGCTCCGGATTCTCGCAGTATCTTATTCACAGATTCGACATGTTCAGCGACTTCTCGACGCCTTCCTTCTCTGATCTATTAATCGGTAAGCGTCAGCGAAATGATGTTTTAGTGCATCGTTGATAATGTCGCGCATAGCGTTCGGCGCCGTACCTGTTTTCGTGTTTCTAGTTTTTCCTCGCGGGCCCTCTTTGCGGCCTCCTCTTGCGCGTGCTTGATCCTTTGCAGCTTTCGCTTGTGAAATCCCGTCAAGTATTCTTCGCGAGCACCATCATCAAACGATATTTCTTCAATAGTCGATGCAGTCTTTCGTTTCTTGTTTGGTGGAGGCAACGGACTTTTCTTGGGTCTGGGTTTGGCAAACATAATGCGCACGGGGCGAGATTGCTCAGGAGACTTTTTCGCGCAGGTGTCAGTCTTTCAAAACTCTCATTCTATTGATGCTGTGGGAGACAAACAATTTTTTCTGTCCACCAGGTTCACGAACTTTGCTGCATGTACATAGTTGGCTTTGGGCCCACTGTACGTCGTTCACCACGAAGTATGTAGGTACGTACACACCTTTGGTTTCTGCAACCTTTATGAGAGAGGTACCCTACCGGTGCCCAAAGTACCTACCGGTATACCTAAGCTAGGAGGTAGGTACATAGGTACCTTCCTATGCATAAGTGGAGCGCGAAGTTCAAGCAAGATGCCCCTTACATAATACAAAGAATGCGGCATTACGTGCGTCGTCAACCCACCCTGGTACATACATGTCCACTACGGAATTCAGTTGACTTCACTGCCAACACGAAAAGCTGGTGGCTATAGATCCCATCGCCGACCATGCGTGCCTACACTGTTACGGGCGCTCTGACGCTCATGAGCACAGCAGTCGCCTTTTCGGATTCTTCTCCGTGGGTTCTGCTGTCAACGTCTAAGTAAGCACGCTCTCTCCGTAACCTCTGCCTCCTGGAAGGTCATCAACATCGGAAGACGACAAGTCTTGCTGACTCGTCAGTCAGAATTGATCAAAGCCCCGGCGTGAACCAGATACAAACAAGTCCAGAAGCCATCGCATTCACCAAGAACTTTCTTAGCGAATGTCCCACCGATGAATACCTTATAGTGACACAGCCCGGTGTCCACGCAGCGGACTTCTGGAATCGGGACGGCTGCGCTATGCCACACCTCTGCGAAGCTGCGAAGGACGCTCGCGTGAAAGGCACATACACCGTCGCCGAGGTTGTCGGAGATGTTACAGCTACTGGATTTGTGCAGCATATCAAGGCATCATGCAACAAGAATGGAAAGGTGACCAAGATTATTGAGCGCCCACTGGAGTCACTCTCAGGTGACAGGAGCCAAGCCCTCGGGACAAATGGTGAGCGCCCGTACTATTAATGACGCATGGCAAAAAAAACCCGATCGAGAGGGACTTTCTGACTGGCTGACTTTTGTCTGGTAGATGCTTCGATTGCTCTCGACCTTGGCATGGCCACTTCCGATAGTTATACCATTTTGTTTTACGCGACACCAAGAGAGCCATTATATGATTCCGAGTTCATTGAGCCGCTTCATATGGACGTTCGAAGAGACATCGATAACGCTCCCTTGCTTCACAGGGCGAACGAAACCGAGCGCGACACACGCCCTCTCTTTGAGAAGTACCAGTTTTTTACTCCAGGTATGACACTTCATGCCTGATATTCGTGTATACTGCGGGGAATCCCAGCAATTCTAATTTTTTCATAGGTATTTTCATGGGAATCATTGTTGCACTTGTGCTTCTGTCTATTCTTGGCGCCGGTATTAGAGGTCTCGCTAGCCTGGAAGTCTCATACGGTGCATTTGACAAAGATATGGGCCCTGCAGCACAGAAAAAGCAGCAATAATAGTATGAATTACCAGAAAGACTTCCACGGGAGTTCTTATACCTGTACTGTAGCATATGCGCATTGAAACATGGAGTTATGGGCTGTTTTATTATGTATGAAGATATTGCCGTGGACTTTGGGATATTGACGTACAATCTAATTTGATGTATTCAACGTCCCGCACACAATAGCCCACTTGTACCCAAAGGAGAAAGCACCCGGAACATCAGAGTGCGATCCCAAGCTCGTTGCGTTGTCTACCTCTTTAGAGAATGATATAGGTGCACTCTTCGACTCCAAACACGCCAGCCGGACCCATCATCACAATCTGATATTGGGGCAATAGAGAATTTCAAGAAGAAAGAAAAGGCCTAAAGAAGGAAAACCGTCCATCACTCGCAGTCTTATTTGCCACGCCCCATTGCCATGCCAGTACTCAAAAACGATTCCAATCTCAACCTCTTCAGCAGAATGGCGAGGTAGGAAAAAGTATTACTCGCACCGCCCTTCTTCCCATTAAGTCATCGTTTAGACCAAATGACTCGGCAACAAGAAGTTGGCAATGCCCTCTTTGATATGATATTGATGACCACAGTTTCCGCATACTAATTTGCCCTCGGATATTTGCGTCTCCAGCAGCAAATGGTGCAAGTCTCGCAGCATCGTCTCATTGGCTTCAAGCTCCTCTGCCGTGGGGGGCTGCTCTGGTAGGGCTGGGAAGCCAAGCTGATGGAGTCCGAAGCGTTAGCATAATCCAGGAACTGGCGATACGATATATTTTATGGTCGTCAAGTTGGATTAAGGAGGAATGGTGAAGAGTGCGGCAGATCTGAAGGGCAAAAAAAAACACATCCTCCTCCTCATGCTCTCGCATTACAAGTATCGCATCATATTGCGCACCATCATCCTGCCATTCTGCATGTAGCTGCTCGAGTGAGTGAACAACGAACCCGCCAGCAACTTGAGCCCGGACAATTCGCATCTTCCAAACTACGTACCTCGGAAGACGTAGTTCTCAATCCTGCCCAATCCAAGCGCGGGAGGACATTTATGATCATTTGTGGAACTAGCTCGATCTCGTCCTGCACCAGTTCGGCATCCTGTGGGTGCAGCGGGTAGGAATCGGAAGAGCTCTTGCATGCCTTTGCGGCGCACGTTAGGAAATTGAGACTGAGGACCTTCATTGTGGGAGAGATGATCGGGTGATGTGATGCTGTGCCGTCAAGGAAGGGGCTTTCGTGTGCGATAGTTCGGTCCCGAGTATGGCCCCCGTGGAACTTTATTTGGCTCTGTGAATTAGCGAATTAATTGAGCACGAATGCGCATGTTACGGGCGGTTAGACGGGTTCGCTGTGACTGCTGCTGGATTCGTGTGACGCGTCTCGACTCTTTCTTTTTTTTTCTGATATGCCGTCATGCAGGTCCACGTGGCAGGGGTTCTTTTGGTGTGTACAACGCGGCGACTAGCGGTACATACCGGCACCGGCAGTACACGTAGCTACCATAAGCACGCTTACTGTGGCTTACAGTCTAGGTATGTACAGACTTCGGTGCAGTAATCACATCAGTTTTCTTGAAGACGCACCAAGTGCGTACATACGCAAAGTAAGGCGCTGGCAAGGACTGAGCCCAAGAATGCTCAACGGTCAGGTTTGTGACTTTGTATTAAAGTTACAAAGACTTTTATACCATAGCCAATGCACGCCGCTTTCCGTGACAATTGTTTGAACCTCAAGGCAGCATAACCTGCCGCTACATATTGATATATGTTCTACAAAACATCAACCTTCAAGCAATGACCTTTTCCTTGTCCAAGCTGAATTTTTCCTTGTTGGCAGACTTGCGCAGACGAACGTAGAACACAGCAGCAATGAGCACAAATCCAAAGACAGATACCTTGCGTATAGTCGACATTCTCTCCGAGGCACTGGCTGCAAAAGTCGCATCGCTCTCGATGGGTGCGACGCCGGCGGCCCAGCCAGCCGAGCCATAGAGGCCTGAGTCAAATCCCACACGCATCAGCACACCGACAATTGGGTGAAAATTTTCGTGTGAAGAGCCGCAAAAGGATCTCAAAGTTCGACATGAATACCTTCGGAGGGAACCTCCAACTCGCCGCTCTTAGCAATGTTGACTGAATCTACAGGCTTGTCGCCCGCCGAGGTTGCAGTGTTCTCGATCTTCTCAATGATTTCGTAGCCCTCAAGGACTTCTCCGAACACGACGTGGCGACCATCAAGCCAGCTATTGTCCAAGCATTAGTAGTAGCTCCGGAATGTCCCCCCCCCCAAGATCTTGTGTAGAGAAATGACGACGGCGACGGTAGAACTTACGAGGTAATGACGGTGGTAATGAAGAACTGAGAGCCATTGGTGTCGGGGCCGGCGTTGGCCATGGAAAGCAGACCCTTCTTGGTGTGCTGGAGCTTGAAGTTCTCATCGGCAAACTTGGCGCCGTAGACTGCAATGAACCGCCGCGTTAGTCGTGTTGTCCTTACACAGAGCTTTCATTCACTGAGCGCAAAAGTGCGACATCAATCAAACTTACTGGACTTGCCACCGGTGCCGTCACCCTTGGTAAAGTCACCGCCCTGAATCATAAATTGTTTGATGACGCGGTGGAAGACGGAGCCCTCATAACCGAATCCTTTCTCGCCAGTAGCTAGGGCACGGAAGTTCTCGGTAGTCTTGGGAACAGTCTTTCCGTAAAGTCCCATCACCACGCGGCCCAATGGCTTGCCGCCTTGCTCAATGTCAAAAAAGACCTTGTGAGTGATCTTGGGACCCTTCGCGGCCTCAGCGGTCTGAGAGAAGAGGACGAGACCGACTCCGATAAGGAGGGCAAAAGAGACGACAAGTCGCCTCAGATTGAACATGATGGACGTGAAGGGAATTTCCGAAGGATTCGAGAGGCAATTGAGCGGTCCTGAGTAGAAAATCAGGAAGAATACACTACCTACTTTATAAAGATGGCAAGATGGAAGTAGGTTGGTCGAAGCAAAGGGGACACCTGTACCTAACTCAAAACGTCCACTGACAGGCATGTGCGGGGTGCCGCGCGCAATACGGAGCACACACATATACCTCATACATACCCCTACAGGCTGTCCAGTGTCGCAAGTACATAGGTATGTACTCCGTTAC
Organism: Claviceps quebecensis; assembly: GCA_004016085.1. Classification (NCBI taxonomy): domain Eukaryota; kingdom Fungi; phylum Ascomycota; class Sordariomycetes; order Hypocreales; family Clavicipitaceae; genus Claviceps; species Claviceps quebecensis. The sequence goes on from QEQW01000134.1 coordinate 43,614, forward strand.
CCGTATCGAAGTCCGTACAACGGGATACATAGGTACCTACATATGTACCTAGGTACCTATGGTACGTGCTCCGTAGGTACGGAGTACTCCGTACATAGGTACCTATGTACATATGAGCCCCACTATGTACATGCTATGTAGATCAGCCGCAGTTAATCCGGGTCGGTAACAACGCCCCAGGTTCCATTTTGGACTGCAAAGATAGTCACTTGCCCTCCGAAGAATACTGAAGCAACGAGTTGATACTCCAATGCCGGCAATATGGTACGTACTAGAAGCTTGAATTTCTCTCCCCATGAGGAGACGCACTTCATTCTCATTGGCCTACTCACTCTCACATAGGCGGTGTTCATCCACGGGGTCAATTTCAACGAGGCCAAGTTGGTCAAGGTACAAGAAGAAATTAATAGCCACTTCATAGTCATCACCTTGCGACGAGACGCGACAAGCTGACAATGTACGATAGAAAGCCCTCGAGTCTTTTTATGCGCTAGGACCAGCAATGTCTGCCCGAATCATGGCGAAATTCTCGATTCATAAACTCGCCAAGGTCGGATCTCTTCCTCCCAGAACCGTGACGTCCCTGACTGCTGAATTATCACAAATGACGCTTGGCAACGATGCGAAGAAGATTGTTCAGGATAACATTCGAAGATTAAGGGATTGTGGGGCATATCGCGGTCGTCGTCACGCGTTGGGCATGCCGGTGCGCGGTCAGCGTACAAGGACGCAGACTGCCACTGCCAATAAGCTAAACAGGGTGGTCTCATCAGGCTCTTCAGACCGTACGTAGCAGCTGATGAAGTGAAGAAGATCGCTCGGTCAAACTGGATTCAAGGAATCTGCTCTTTCGGGTGATGTGGCTGGAGTTGGCACCAGCACGGGTGCTGTTTGCTAAGCTGTAAGAAGCAGAGTGTACATAAGTCTGTGCGATTACATGAAACGAAACTTTCAACATGATGATCTGGAATTTCTGTGCCGTGAGTCGTGACTCATTGGAATGCCATCGAAGGAATCTCGTCCTCCATGGCCGGGATATTTTCCGCCTTCATCCGCGCGGAAACAGCATCTACCTCATGCCACACGCGAAGCAAATTGCCACCAGCAATCTTGGTAGCGTCATGATCACTGACGCCAGCTCGCAGCAGTGCAGCAATTAACTTGGGATACGCCGTGACATCTTTGAATCCCCGGGGCACTTCGAAAATCCCATCAAAGTCAGTACCGATACCCACGTGTTGAAAGCCAATCAGATTTCCGATGTGCATAATATGGTCGACAATTCGATCCAGAGTGGCGTTGGCCAAGTCGTCTTCGGGAAGGCCATTTTTGTTGCCGACATCTACGCATGAGATAAACCCAGGATTGGCATTTACCATGACGACGGAGTTGCTCTTCTTGACCAGTTTCAAAACTTCGTTTTTCACGTTACGGGGATGTGGACAGATGCTGTAGGCGGAGCTGTGGGAGAAAATGATGGGCGCTTTAGAGCCGGACCAGCCATCTCTGCCGCCCAGGACATCAATCATAGTATCCTCGCTGTGCTGCAGTATTAGAATCACGAAAATGCGATGGAGACAAAGCATACTCAAAAGGCAACAACTCTACCTGACGTGTGAAAGGTCCACAATCATTCCAATGCGATTCATCTCTTGGATCAGCTTCCGGCCCAATGGGCTCACACCATTCCATCGAGGTTCGGCTTTTCTTAATGGCTGCTCCAGTACGGCCGCATCAGCGAAATTGTTGTGACAGTTATGCGTCAAGGTCGCATATCGCACTCCTAACTCGTGAAAGCGGCGTAGATTGGCAACCGAGTTGCCGATCTGATGGAGACCCTCGATGCCCAGCGGTGAAATGAGCTTGCCAGCTTGAAACGCCGCTTTGGCACCATTGCTCGTGATCCGTGAAGCAAAATCACGGGGATACGCCGCCATCACTCTATCCATGACATCAATCTGATCAAGGGTATACTGTACACCTAGAGTCTTTCGTCAGCCACAAACGCTCTACAGGATGGGACGTGTAATGCAATCTCGTCACCGGGAGGTGTGCAGCTTGCATACTTGGGGCAAGGTTGGCGTCAGAAAAGTCGTCTCCCTTTTCCGGGCAAGGGGCAAAAACACTCCAGAAAGCACCACCGGATTGACCCTGTCTCAAGCGTAAGAGATCAACTTGGCCTGGCATAGTGCCGTTTTCAAATGACTGCTTCCACCCTTCATTGTCGACATGATTGCGATAGAAGGCCCTCACAAAAATGGGCAAGTCGATGTGGCCGTCTTCATCAAGATAGTGACAAGTCAGACACTATTATTCTTCTAACATGAACATGATGAGCTGTAAAGGGGAAGAAAGAAAGAAGGAGAGACGAGACGAGACTCGAAGACACATATAGCGGCACAATTTACCGATGAGGGGGGTGTGAGCAAGAATCCGCCGAGCCCGTTGGTCAACAGTCATGGCCTTTTCGCACACACGATCCGCGAGACGGGCGCAACATCGGCTTGCCGGTTTATGCAGCGCGCTGAAAATGAGCAAAGATGCGAAGAGATAGAGGATGAGGCGACATGAGCTGAGCCTCTGAGGGGATCGCTTTGCGGCCCGGCCGGCTGCGGGTGTCTGGCCCGGAGTCAATGTGTCTGCTGCTTTGTAGGAAGGCAAGACATCCTCAATTGACGCCATGGCGATATTCTGCCGGGCTACGGGAAGAAACCAATGAGTTGATGTCACGATTGCTGAGGCCGTGACTGCTGGCGAAACTGAATGAGATAAAGGATATGTAGGAGAAAGAAGCAGAAGAACGGGACAATTTGATAGCTAGCAAGCGATGTGCTTGGGAAAAGAAGACGACCGGGACTCTGGGAGTGAGGAACGAGATGTCATCGGGGATGACGTAATTAAATGAGCATCAAGATTCAAAGCGAAGCAGAGGCATTCACTGATGTCTGAGACTGGTTGAGTACTCTGTCCTTAACACTTGCTGCAGGTAAGCAAGCACTACTCATACTTAGGTAGAAGTAAATTGTGAACGATGCGTACGTACGATTCGCGAATATGTGAAGAGGGCACTTTCTACAGTACCTCATGGGTACTCCGTGCAAGATGTACGGAGTAGGTATGTACATACCTGGTAGGCGGGATGCCTGTACGCCGCGGGCGGATCAAAGTGCTGAGCGCAGAAGCAGCGCGTCTCGGCGGCCCCCTCAGGCCTCTAATAAGGACTACAAGGCGTGATGCAGCATGGCACTCATGGAATTTTACATGTAAGTTGTAACGCACATCACTCAAGTTAAACATGGGCGTGCGCGGCTGCCGAGAGCGGCTGCCGATGCTGATGACACACAACGGGCATTTGACAGGTGTTGACTTGACTTGTGTTCCTGAATCCTGGCACTGCCAAGTGACAAGTCGCGCGCCCCACCGGCTCAGGCCCGTCGAGTTATACACGAGGCGCGCCGTCGAAGCCCGTTGAGCCAGCCTGCAACGCTCCCTGCAACGTCACTGGTCACTGGTCCCCAGAAGCCCCTTTGCGCTCGACTTGTGCGGTCTGTGCCATGTCCCGCAGCCAACCAGTCCAGCCGACCGACTAACAAACTGACCAACCGACCAACCAGAACGGGCTTGGACATTTGTGTCGGTCGGAGGCGCAGACACTTGGACAGCCTGATTTTGACTCGATTTCTCCCGTCTGTTTGTAGTATGTACATGACTAACCGCACTGCGATTCATTTTATTTTCTTATATTCCATTGCTTGTTCCTGCGACAATTGCATTTTACTGATCAAGACTGAGGAGCTTGACTTTCACGTGCGTCTCAGACTCAGCACACGTCGATCTTTCCAGACACCAGCCTGAAGTAACCAGGCCCCTTCGTCTCGAGGCCACGAACTCGAACTCAAAACTCGACCAGACCACGACTTTCGATAGCCGACAACATATCTCTTTTCAACTCGCCTAGCCCCCAATAGAAATACAACGACCGATAACGGGAAGGTGATCGATTCTTAGTGTGGGCGACCGTTCTCTACATATATTGCTTGCAGGTGTAGAGTGTGCGACGCCGCGGTAGTCTCTCAATATGCCCGGCTTCGCGGACTCCTTCTGGTCGGGTGATTATGCTGCAGGTTGGTCCTACTCATGTCATTTCTGTTTTCTGTTTCAGTCGCCTCTGTTCTTTGAGTCTGTCTTTCTTTCTCGGGCTTTCCTTGGCAAGCCGGCGTCTCACATCGTAACTGACATAGCCCTGTAGGACTTGGAGTCCTGTTCGGGAAGCTCCAGCAAGGTGTCATTGAAAATCGACAAATTCTCACATTGGCTCGATTACGTGCGGAAGCCGAAGAAACTTATGGGCAGCGGTTGTCTGATATTGCGCCGGCCGTGGACAAGATCAATGGCGGATTCTTACGAGACGATGGTGCCACTGTTCGGAAAGTGAGTTTTCTCCTGCCTCCAGTCTTTGAAGGACGCATAGTGCCTTCGTCTTGGCTTCAGTGGCGAACCCGGCACTAACAAGAGCCTCTTTTCTCTCCTATTCGCAGGCCTACGACGGTATGCGCATCGAAATGCAAGATGCTGCGCGAAGTCATCAGCGAATCGCACAGAATATACGGGACTTGGTAGTGAACCCGTTCTCTCGTTGGTGCGATGCCCACGAGTCCCGTGTTCAGGATTCGCAAGACCAACTACAAGTCCGCATCAAGGCTCATGATCGACAGGCCGACATCGTGCGGAAGCTGCGCTCCAATTACTTCAACAAGTGTCGGCTCGTGGAAGACTTGGAGGAAGAAAACAAATTAGGTTTTCGCGATCCCGAGACTAGCCCTCCAGCTGCCCAATCCAATATCCCTGAAATTAAGGTTCAGATTTTGAAAGAAGAAGATGTGTCTGAAGAGGAGGAACTATTCGAAATTGGCGACCAAGTATACCAACCTGAACCGCTCAAGAAGATTCTATCTGAAATGCTCTCTACCATCAAGATGGGCGAAACAAAAGTCCCCATCCTGGGCACATATTTGAACACTTCAGCAGGCTCGGATATCGTCGAGTATCTCCAGCGGAGCATGGCGATTACAACCGTGAGCTATGCTGAGCGCATAGGCCAGGACCTTATCACCAACGGCTTTTTGAGGCTTATTGGCAACGTGGGGAATTCATTCGCCAACAGTTCAAAGATGTTCTATCAGTGGCGACCGAAATCATTCAAACTCGCTGGACTGCCAGAGAAGAAACTTAACAGAGCTTTCTCGCTCCCAGTTAGCGGCTCGGACGCCGGTTCAGATTCGCCCATGGTCGGTACTGTCAGCGAGTACCTTGCCAACTGGAACGTACTGGGCAGTAGAGATCCCAACGAGACTCCGTCCATGCGACTTCACCGCGAGGCCCGTGAAGCCGACGACAAATACAAGGTTGCGGTTCGAAAGTTAGACCAGCTACGGTGCGACTTGGAAGAGGCTATTTTTCTGCATCTCAAATTTCTTGAACGTTGCGAACTAGATCGACTAAAGGCCATCAAAACTGTTGTCCTCGACTTTTCTGGCACGATTGGAAACGTGATCCCTAGCTTGCAATCAACCGTGGACAAGATGGTCCTGTTTCAAGAAACGGTGCAGCCTGCAAACGACTTGCGATATCTTTTGGAGAATTATCGCACTGGCAGCTTTTTGCCCAAGGTGGTGGTGTATGAGAATTACTACAACAAGGTTGACGAGCAAACATTCGGTGTTGATCTCGAAGCGCGTGCCCGAGTCGACAAGAAGCGTGTGCCGGTCATCGTGACGACGATACTGACATACCTTGACCATCATTATCCAGATCTAGAAGGTGATGAGGCTCGCAGAGGTGTCTGGCTTGTGGATGTACCCCTGGCTCAAATTCACAAACTGCGAGCAAAGGTGAATGATGGAAAGCCACTTTCGCCAGAGGTCTTTGAAGAGTTCGATGTACCTACCGTTGCCGGATTATTGAAACTGTACTTTTTGGAACTTCCAGGTGAGTCTGACGGCATAGCCCAGCACAAGGAAGCTTTCTCTCGCTCAAAAACCGAACAGGCCAATGGGCTGGATAAATAACGCTAACGTATCACATCGATTCTCAGATTCTCTTGTCAGCGCACATGTATATGAAATCATTCGTACTATCTATACCACGCCCACGGCAGATGCGACAGAGGCGTCCCGAGTAGCTGTCCTTCAGCAGACGCTATCGCAGTTGCGACTGACTAACATTGCGACTCTGGACGCATGCATGAACCACTTTACTCGCCTTATTGACCTCACATCGGCCGACGAAGAGTATGTGGCAACTTTGGCATCCTCTCTAGCACCATGCATCCTGCGGCCTCGAATCGAGACATCACTCACTCTGGAGGAAAAGCATGCAGCGCGTCTCGTGCGGGATCTCTTTGCGTACAAAGAAGCCATCTTCAGCGAGCTCAAGCGCATGTCCACCTTGAACCACTCATCCTCCAACAGCGGCACACGGCCCCGCGCGATCAGCACCGATGAAAGCAATAGGAAAGCGCTCATGGAGGAGCGTAATCGTGCTCTGCTGGAAAAAGCCAGCGCCACTCGAAGCCGAGCGACCAGTCCAGCACCCGGTCCTCGGGGCCACCGCCGCGACAGAAGCAGCTGTGGGCCTGATACTCGTTTTCCGATCCAGACCAGTCCAACGTCGTCGGCCGAAAGAAACCGAGCCAGCATGGGCGGTATAGGCAGTATCGAAAGCCGATTTAAACGAACGTCTTTGGAAGTCCCAGGTTCTGAGAGCGGAACCGTGTCCGAAGCCGTAAACGGCTCTCCTCCCAAAAGCAAAGCAAACGACAGTGATGGCGACAAGCGAGACAGCGGCAGTCGTGTCGGTACCAAGTTTGTTGGCGGCAAGAGGGTGCCTAGTACACCTCCACCAGACGGCACGCTTACGCGAGGGGTGACTCTCGAGGACAAGCCCATGGATGATTAGTAAACGAACATGCATCTTGCGCACTCCCCACGCACACGCACACACATATATAAACTTATATATATCCCATGCCCTTCTTCCATTTGTTTCCTTGTATTCTTGTCTCGGGTTCTTCTTTTGTACCCCTACCGTTCGATTCATCCGTTGCTTGCAGCATGTCACATCCAGAAGCTCGTTTCATATTTCAATCTTCGATTTTGTCTGTCTGCGACGTGCGCCGTATTCGGCTTGCTCGCGAAGTATACCGATCGACGTGAAGAGTGATTTTGATTTTCAGGTGCAGAGTCATGGAGAACAAATATGAGCCGAGGGCGCTCCAGTTCCGTGGTATACTTCGCCGGCAGCTTCTATCTCCCCCATCTCCCCGGCCTTTTTCTCACCCTCTGTCTCCTTTTTGTTTCTTGGACCTTCCTACACTTTGTGCGTTTGGCATGGACTGCCTGCAATGGTTTGATGGTTTGTAATCATCATGTATGTATGCACGGGGGTATGGGGGGAATGCTAATGGGGGTATGAAGTATACGCAAGCAATCTTAAGTACAGCAAGACACTGGAGTGAGAACACAGTTACATAGCACATCATCTATGACGCTTATGAACGTATGTTTCTTCTTTATCAAACACGATGCCAATGTGCGGTGCTATGCGGTGCTATGCGGTGCTATGCGGTGCTATGCGGTGCTATGTGTGCCGTGGCGTCCCTCGCCGGTCTGACAACTTCTGTGCCTCTCCCTGCCGTACGTACTTGCGTCGTACTTGCGTCTAAGGCCTCGACTTCATGTCCGAAAATGTAAAACAGAACATCGAATCACCTGATACAGTTGCGCTTCAATTGGCCATACATCACTACAGAAAATATTCTCAAGTAACTCAAGGTCGTGTCTCTTCTACGTAACGTGGCTAACTAATAGCGAAGATCCTCGCGTCCACGATACCTAGCGGATACGCATCGGTCCATAAGTCGCTAGTATTCGGTATGCCCGAGGTCATTAGACGGACCACGATTTCTCGCACAATTGAGTAATTCATCGCTCCGTGACTCCCACAGCCCCTGTTGCTATTATCCAGCGTAGGACGGTTTGGGCTACCATCGGTCAACGACAGGCTACATATTCGAAAGGACGATTTCAAGAACCCCCTTCTCATCGCCCCTCCCTGACCACGATCTCCGAGTATTTGTCGTTCAAATTCGAGAGTTTCCAGGATTCAACGTAACGATTGAATGCCTCCTAAACCGGCTTTCAGACCGCACAATGTCGACAGCTAGAAATAGCCTTGTACAATTGGCATTAACCCTACGGAGGACGACTCCGAAAAACATTGCTCGAGCCAAGGAGCAGGGGTGAGCCAAAACAGGCAGGGGTGAGCCAAAACAGGCCGAATTGGGAATGTATTATAGGGTACCCCTGTTATATT
>QEQW01000135.1:0-51852 GCA_004016085.1 Claviceps quebecensis
ATCAACGATGCACTAAAACATCATTTACCCCCAAAAAAAAACAAAAAAAAAAACAAACCAAACATACAATAGCGAATACACGAGACTGAAGAAAAACAACATCGCCCGCTCCCTTTTGTTTACCATTCAAGAACTTTTTGAGGAAAGAACTCATCAATCAACTCCAGATAATATGGCTTGAGCTCTTCGACCGAGGGTAGATCATCGCTCTTACTGTACAGATCATAAGGATTGAACGCCTTGACAGCCTCAAGCATGGCATGATCCTTTTCGGTCATGAGCTCGCGGTAGGCGCCCTCTCTATGCCAAGAGTAAAAAGAGTGATAGCGTATCATGGCGAGAGCCTCGTCTGGAAGGGTAGACTGGTCCTTGACCACATGGTACAAGTACTCGTCGTGACCCCAGCTCAGCATGACGTTATCGAGACCGCAGCCCGGCGTGTAGATGCCAAACTTGGTGCTGAACGTTGGGACATTGGTGTCTGGGTTGGCGGCAAAGGTATCGGGCAGGACAATGCGCTTGTCGAACGCACAACCAACAGGGAAAGTATCGCCAACAACATCCCACTGCCCGTTGGTTCCGAGCTCTGGAAAGAAGAACATCAACTTGCCCAAGTCATGGATCAAGCCCGTGAGCTGCATCCAGCGGGGTTTGCCATCTCGTCGAATAGCTTCGGCGGACTGCAGGAGGTGCTGAATCTGAGATAGCTCCGTATCGGGGTCTGAAACGTCCACAAGAGTGTCGAGCTTCTCCATGGCTTGCCAAACTGTCATGCGGGGTCGGACCCGAGCCGCGCTATGGAAGCGGTTGCGGGCGGCAAGGTTATAGGCCACTGTCTGCTTCTCATGCTGCTCTCGGTAAAAGCCTTTAACTCGGTCGCAGGCATCTTTGTATTGGCGGAACTGTGTCTCGTCTTTACCAGCATTGAATTTACTTGGTGCGTCGTACTTGATGCAATTGACACTATCAATTGCATCCGAGAGACTTTCCAGAGCCTGGCCTGAGTCCTGGGCGGTAGAACGGCCAAAGAGTGCTGAGTGGACGATTGCCATGTTGTCTAGACTCTGTACGCTTGGTGGCCCTGAGTGAGACGGAAATAAGTTCAAGGCACAGTTCACTGTTCAGGGTCCTGTGGCCTGGGCCGAGGCACAAGGAGCGCGATGCCGTGCGTGGTCGTCCAAAATTTGCGGGGAGAGTTGATAGAAACCGCAGTTGACAGAAACTTTCAAGAAGAATGATCAAACACACGAGCAGAACTTTCAGTTAAATAACAGCTTCGTGATCGACATCATCTTGCTACATTCTGGGGTATTTCTTCTCCTAGTCGTTACCATTAGGTATGTACCCACTGAACACCTTATTTCCCCGCGGAACTTTCGAAGCACGAGTCATGGATCCGGTGGAGAACATCTCTAGGCGAACGTCTACGGAGTAAGCGGCAAATGGCGCTCCAATCCCCAGTGACATCCAAGCGGCGCCGTTGCCGCGCTGCAGTGGTGGCGGCCCACGTAGGTAGGTACAAAAGCATTGAGCTGATCTTAACCGACTTGGAGGATCTAAAATGGCTGATCTCGAGCGCGTGACATCTCTCGTTACGGGCTACATGTGGCGTGCATACTCCGTATTCGTGCAACGAGTTTCTGCGTTGCATCCTGCCGTTACCATTTAGCCGAGGTTTCTTTCTCGACGATCATGAAAACGGGGTTGTGTTTTGCCTACCGAGTCTGCCGATTTTGACAGCTGTGTCGCCACACTCCGGATCCAGAAGATTGGACAACCTTGGTTCCTATCTAGGAAATCGAAGTGACTTTGCAGGCAGTGAGCCCTGAAGCCCTCATCGGGGCTCATAAAAAAAATAAACGCGGGTCGTGACGCGGATGTAAATGCCTTGCCTTGTGGAACAGGAATTATTTGGCGCTGTGTTTTGAGTCTCGAACTGTGCGGCGGTCGGCTAATGAACCGCCACTAACCTGCCGATATCAAAAGCCGTGTGGGATGGGACATGTTGCTAATACCTAACCCGGCGCTCTCGGGCATATTGCCTGCTGTTTTAGAGGTATGTGGACATCGCTGGCTCTTTTTCCCTTCCCCGAATTGCGGCGAAATAAGGCGCAAGGTATGGGCCATGGCTAACGGCGTTTCGTACCTCGCTGTTCTCCGAATCTAACCTTTGTCAGGAATCCACGGCTCCGGTCGATGTGCGTCAATGTCATGATATGATATGTGACCTGGCATTTCATCCCTTCGTGTCAAGACTTTGTGGCTACGACAGCGCGAGTGAGTGGGAAACGCAACTATCGCATCTGCTGCATCGTGGACGGATATGAGCCGGAACAATTAGCCTGTGTGATACACGATATGCAGACTAAGCTGCAGTTATGCCTGAAACAGATGTTAATTTACCTACTGAGTTTTGTATGACGTCGGCTGGAAATTTGTCACTCCGTACAAATGGATAGGCCTCTCCCTTGGGTCGATCGAAGCATGAAACCTTTCCAGTGGCTGCGACGAATTCAAAAGTCTTGGTGTCGACCTAGGCCATGGGGAGACCTGAATGAGCACCTCAACAACTGCCTAATCACCACCCCAAGTTGCCTAAACAGGTATGGTGCGTCTGTAGCGCAGCCAATCATGTTGTAGCTGACCTCATCTCGCTTTGTACCTTTATCGTCGTCCATCATCCATGAGGTGCTGAGCGCGTGCTGGAAGGAATGTGGGATCAAAGATGATACAACGTATGGCAAAGTATAGTACTTTTCATGGAGCATGGGAGTGCTGAAAAGAAACTGTCTTGGGCCGGTTTGTCTGTTAAAATTGGGGTGGTGATGATCACGTTGCTGAGGTGCTCATTAAAGTCTCCCGAGTCCCTAGACACTGGAAAAAGTTAGACGAGTGTTTCGATTCGTTGCAGAACAAAACGAGCCGCGAAAAACTGTTGTAGCTATAAGGGTGTGAGTTGACAGGTATTTACCGTCTTGCCGGGGCTTGTAGTTGCAAACTTGCAATGATATGGCGTGGAACTCCCTGATTTTGTATTCCCGAAGGCACCGCTCTAATTCGGATATTTCTCTCGAATCGTACCTATTTACGTATCGGAGTAGCGGCTATGCGTTGACATGTTTGCCAGAGGATTCTGAAGTTAATTTCCATTGGAGACCATGGCAATAGGTGCAGTTGCCAGTGTGCATGAGAGGGTGGCTTTAAAGCAAACTCGTCGCGCAACCCAGAACTCATTGACCTTCCCATAATAAACAAAATGATGCTTGAACTGCAGATGCATGCATGTTCCTACCAAGGTCCTGCCAATGGCCATGAAACCCACGAACAAGCAGTCACGCCGTATGCAATGTTACACACCGGTGCTGCACGGCATCTATACAGTGGTTTCTCTGGATTTAAAAAGCTGCATCAAGAAGATAAGCGCGTCTCTCATGAGTTTTGATCTAGAGAGGAGACCAAAGCACAGTGCACCGTAGTACAGTTGCACATGTAACATAAGTTCTGCAGAGAAGCTAAAGAGTATTATCTAGGTACTTAGGTAGACTGGAACGCCGACTTTTTGAGAGGGGAAGCCTGGGGAAATGATTACCTTCAGCAGATATATGTAGGTAGGTACATACATAGATAGACAGGGGTCGGAACGTGGCCAGCCCAGCTTCTTGAACAACCATGCTTGATAGTCGCGGGCCACCGACCGGCGAGTCGGCGACCAGTCTCTCGGGTTAGAACTTACTTATTATGTACATAGCAGGAAGGGAAATTGTATGTATGCAGTTGGCAATCTTGCGAACGTCGGATGAGGCCAGACCGGTATGTGCGGAGTATGTATGTACATATCTCCTCATTTAAGACGAGAACGGGCCATCGATGATCGGAGACGAGAGCCAACCGGTAATTTCCACCTCGCACCGTGCCATCATGAGGATGTCAATGATACGAAACATGCAGCTGTCGGCAGCAACCTGAATCGAATCAAGGGCGGATGAGCACGAGGCAGGGAGTCGCTCTCCCATGGCGGGTCGTCTACCGGGGCAGCCATGATTTGGTTCCGGGAATGAGGGCTCATCAACTGACAACGACTCATCACACCACACAGAGCAAAGAATGAGCTGGCAGGTCAACAGAGTGGCATGCAGCATCTGCTACCGTAGTCTGTAGATCATAGATGTCCTGATAAGCCACCCAATACGGGACGGAATGCAAACCGCGGCTTGGGGAGATGGAGCGGCAAGTTGGATGAGGGCAGGAGATGAGATCCGAGATCTTGGCTGTGACTGAGCGCAGAGGAAATGTTCGGTCACGAATGTCGGTCGTTGGGGAAAGAGCGAATTGCTTCAATGTCTTGACTCTTGCCTGAGACCTTGTCTCCAGACATAGCCCCTGTATGTATGTACCAGGTAATGTAGCAGGAAGTCGCAGAGCGGGCCCATCGTCGCTTGTATCTTGGCTGCCGCTGCGGCGCTGCCTGCCGCCTGCCGCTGCCATCGACCCACCTACCTACTTGGGTAGGGCAGGTACCGCCAGGTCAGTGCCTATTTGTTGGTCACCATCATCAAACAGAGCGTTATGTTGTCACCATGTGGCCGAAGGGGTTCCTGTGGCCATTTTATTGTTTCTCTCTCGTGGCCAGGTTCTGGTCTGCGCTTCGATGCATAGCCTCGATGCATCCTCGAAGACTCGACGCGCTCGAGCTTTTTCGACTCGCGCAGGTTATCTCATTGTGACTGACCTCCTTGGCCTTCCTCGTTTTCAGTTTTCTACTTCTTTTCGTCGGAGCTACCCGGCCTTATTGTCCTGTGTTTCTGGCCTAGCGACGACCTGTCACTGGGTACCTGCCTTGTACGCAGTTGTGAGCACTCAGTCGGCAGTCTCAATCCGTTTGGCAACTCGCTCCCATTGATTGTCCGTTTGAACCATCTCACCGCCTCTGCCTTGAGGCTGAGAAGTTCTCCGAGACTTAGAATTGAGCCTCTTTTCTTGTTGGATTTTCTTCTACATACTCTCGGCATAGTAGACAGAACCAAATTGTACTACCTCTTTCCGGCCACGGCTACGGCGTCAGAAATGGACTCAGCCGCTATGCCAGGCACAGCACCGCCGCCACTTTATTATGTGTACCCAGGCGCCGTTTTTCTCTGCTTTCTTATCGTATTGTTGTTTTCTGTCCTGAGTTTACAGAGCTTAAGACACGAGGGTCAGCCGAAACATGAACTTCTTGGTAAGACGACTGCGGTCGGACTCTTGGGAACATTCGTCCTCACCTACATTGTACAACTTGTTACCCTCGTCGTCACTACCAACTCAGACAAGCAGTGGCCGCCTGCCGAGCACGCCGTCGTCGGGAGTTTGTCATGCCTCCTCGTCTTCGGAATACAACTCTGCTGGCTTTCTGGAACTGTGGACATTGTGTGGTATCCATATCAAGCAACCTGGGCAGTCGCCTTCGTCTTCGAAGCTGTTCTAGGTACTTGGCTCATAATGATTACGAAATCATCGTGGCTTCACCGATATAGCGTGGTCGAATTTGCGCTGATTGTGTCTCGTTGCACGATTCTCCTCATTCTCACATTGCTGCCTTACATTCAACCATGTATTGGAGTCATCAGACGTGAGCCTGATGCAGAGCACCAACCTTTACTAGCCAACGGCGTTGACGACCACGCGACTGTGTATGGATCCACTTCAGAGGCCGAGGTATCATCCGAAGAGCCGCAGGAGTTTAGCTGGGAACGTCGAAAGCGAGAAGCAAAAGAAGTGATGGAGAAACGACTCCGCGAAGGGGGGAATTGGTTTGCCTATGCGAAGGGGTTCATGGTATGTAAAAACAAACTCAGAATTCTGCCTGGATCTGTCGCTATCGAAATACTTCCGCATACACTCGATATAAATCAATGATTGTACTGTTACTAACTATCTTCATCTTTTTCTCTCGATTTCATCTTTTTTCAAGGTCCTGTTTCCCTATGTCTGGCCGGTTGGAAATCGTTGCTTACAGCTCCGAGCAGCTGCTGTGGGCTTGTGCCTTCTGGTATCGAACGTACTCCATCTGTTGATTCCTCGGCAAACGGCCATCATCATGGACAGCCTAGCAAAGCCAGACGGAGGCAGTCCTTGGATAGCTGTGACGATTTTCGCTGCCTTGAGGCTGGCTTCGTCCGAATGCGGCATCGAGCTCTTAAGACAGTGGCTCTGGATACCGGTTCGATATTACTCTCATGACGCAATGACAAGAGCTGCCTATTCTCACATGATACACCTATCCGCTGATTTCCACGATTCAAAGAGCTCCTCCGACATGATGGTGGCTATCAATGGCGGCAATGCTGTGTCTAATGCTGTAGAAAGGGTGTTGCTGCGGGCACTTCCCATGCTGGTAGATATGGGTATCGCTATTATTTATCTCTCAGCTACATTTGGTTCCTACGAGGGGTTCATTACCATGGCCACTGGGACCATATTCTTCATCATGGCCGGCAGATTGGTGGCCGAGTCCAAGGCAGCAAGTCGACTCCGCGTCAACGCCCTGTACCAAGAACACTACATTCGGCAGTCCGGACTGCAAGGATGGCAGACTGTGAGCGCGTTCAATCAAATCGGTTATGAAGACAACAGACACGCCAACGCCGTGACGAACCGATGGCTTAGAGAGCAGAAGTACATCTTGACCTGGTATGTGTCGATAGCATTTCAGACCATGGTTCTGACTTGCGGCCTGTTGGCCAGCGCTTTCTTAGCGGTCTATCGTATTCAAAGTGGCAAGGCTACTTCTGGCCAATTTGCTATGCTGCTGATGTACTGGTCACAATTAACCTCTCCACTACAATTTTTCGCCCAACTCGGAAAGACCATGAGCGACGACTTTATAGATGCGGAAAGGCTGCTGGAAATTATGAAAACAAAACCTACAGTCGAGAACAGAAAAGGGGCCAGGCATTTGAAGTTTGTCGCTGGGCATGTCAAATTCGACAATGTCAGCTTCAGTTACGATGGACAGAAGCGAATCATCAATGGCATCTCGTTGGATATTCCAGCTGGCCAGACTGTGGCCTTTGTAGGCGCAACTGGAGCAGGAAAGTCGACTTTATTGAAGCTGCTGGACCGATTTTACGATGTCACTGACGGGACTATCACCATCGACGGCCAGGACATTCGGGATGTAGACCTCTTCAGGTCAGTCAATGTGCGAGTGCATCTCTTCTCATACTGAATGCTAACAGCGTATCACGTTCGATAGTCTCCGAGACCGTATTGGCATAGTTCCACAAAATCCCATCCTTTTCGATGACACAATTATGAACAATGTTCGATACGGAAGAATTACTGCCACTGACGAAGAAGTATTCGACGCGTGTCGTGCAGCCTCCATACATGATAAGATCGAGGGCTTCACGCATGGTAAGCAGCAACCGGTGGCGCCACGAAATGATCTAAATGTAAAACAAAAACATAGAATCTAACAGACTCTGCAGGTTACAAAACCCAAGTCGGTGAACGAGGCGTGTAAGTGGTTCCGCAGGGTTATTCGAATCTTCACAAGGACTGACAGCTCGTAGAAAATTATCGGGCGGAGAACTCCAGCGAGTTGCCATTGCGAGAGCGATTCTGAGACGACCAAACATTGTCTTGCTAGACGAAGCAACGAGCGCCGTCGATACGGACACTGAGCAGCAAATTCAACTTTCTTTTAGGCGATTATGTCAAGGCCGCACAACCTTTGTCGTGGCGTAAGTATATTTTACCTGTATTTTGATGAACTGTCAGCTAACGATAGGCAAAGGCATCGTCTATCCACTATTATGAATGCGGATCGCATCGTCGTTGTAGAGGGAGGCCAAGTGGTGGAACAAGGTAACCATGACGAACTTATTGTAGCCAAGGGCCGATACGCAGACTTGTGGTCTAAACAAGTCTTTTTACGACCACGCGATCCATTGGATATCCAAGATCTGGTCGATGACAGGCCCAATTTGCCAGAGGACTCGTGCTCGGAGGATGCTGCGACGAAATGCGACAAAGCAAAAGGGGGAGAGTCTGACAGTGACGTCACCAAAGCAGGCGAGGATGAGTCTGAGTCCAGTGAGGTCGGAGGATCGGGTCATCAGAAAGAGGTATAGTCATCACTGATTCTCCTTTGGTATCTGATTGTAAATTCTTGAGAATTACAGGGCTCGACCTTGAACCCTGTGGCGCCCGACTTTGTTCCTCGGAGTCTACAAAATCTTGCCTCGGCTGCCGGGACGTCTCGATCAGACTCTGAGGGAACGGCTATTGGAAGTGCGATATCATCCAACCCTGGTTCACTCCGATGCGTGAAAGTCGACTGTAGCGACCAGACCAGCACCCAGACATAAGAAGGCAAGAGTGTTATTGATGGCCGCTTCGGAGTCGACGAAGCAACGTTCTCCTCCATTGAGCCTATCGAGACCGCATTGCGCAAGCCAAGGACATCGATGCTGAAGTGTTCCGGAGCGGGTGAGTGTGTATTGTTGACGCCGGACGGAGGTCAGAGTATGATGATGAAGAAACAAAACCTCGACTAGGGCATCAATTCACGGAGAAAAGGGGTTTGAATTACAGTGCCTAGTATCGTTGCTACTTCACTCCGCCACACCGTTGCTCAGTCTTAATGTATACATTAGCCCCATGCAGTATAGTAGTGGCTTGCTTGTGTATGAGCTTTCGTGTTATGTAGCTTCTTTTTGTCGATCCAAATCGCAGGGGATGCTGAGCTCATAGGTAGCTGAGCAAGATAAAAAAAAAATGATGAACAGTTATGTAGCTTTGAAGCTTCGTATTCGCCTGGCACAGGCACAGGTATGTGCCTCGAGAGACCACTTTTAGGGACTGGGCTTTATATGGCACTCATGGCCACTGTCAACTGATACTCCTACATGGCCGCTGTTAGTGATGCCCACTAGAAGTTGCTCACAAAGAAGCATGCCTAGTTTCCTAGTCCCTTCATCTGCAACAAATGCACCACGAATGATTTATCAAGGCCTTGTTGATACACTCAAAGCCCCCCGCTGGTTTGACACCCCGCAAACAGCAATGATCCCGTCCTACGGAATACATGTCACTTGTGACTTGCATGACACAGCTTCGACACGGGCTGTTGGTTCAGGCCCATCGGCCATGTCTCGGCAAAACAGCCCATTTCCATAATTACAAGTACCCGTTCTGTTTGGTCAAAAGCCCGCTCGTCTGCTCTACAAAGTACAAATGCCTTGGGCACAAAACACGATCGAGTGCACGAGTAGATTGGGTATGGAATGCATGCCATTGAATTGACATTGCACTTACAATGCATGGCATGATGCACTGTGCTTGTTCAGTAAGTAGGGAGATGGCAAACTCCTGTGGTATCTTGTCGTGAGAGGAGGTATTATCGGGCATGTGATGATGTGAATAGCGTGGCGGGTGGGGATGCATATGGTAGAAGGTAGATAGGTACCTAGGTAGCAGACGTGATACAGTAATGGACATTGATTGCTAGGTATGTACCTGATTGACCCTGCCGTGCCTGCTAGGCTGCGTATGAGCGTGTGCGAACTGCAAACATAGTATTCTATGTCATAAGTATAAGCGCCCTTGTCCTACCGAAGAAGTTATTTGCTAAGATAAACCTATTGCCCCTGGTTGTTCTGGTTACTGCCGGGAGCACCACCGGGAGCACCACCACCTCCGCCCATCATGTTACGTGCCCTGCGATAACACAAATCATCAGTATATCTGTTGTCAACGTCATAAGACTTCGCTGAGGGGGTCGTCTCGGACAGCCTGATCATAGAAGAGGATGGGGGGTTCGGGGCACTCACATGTTCGCAATGGTTGGGTCAGACATGAGGCTGCTGAGGTCAGGCATGCCTCCACCGCTGCTGAATTGGTTGGCCATATCCCGCAAACCGGGATTGCTCATCAGATTGCTCATGAGGTCTGGATTGCTCATCAAGTTCTGGGCCATGCTGGCAAACATAGGGTTGCTCATGATGGAGCCTAGATCAGGCATGCCACCAGCACCACCGCCAGCACCACCAGCACCACCACCAGCACCGCCCCCGCCAAACATGGAAGCCAGACTGCTCAGATCGGGCATGCCACCAGCGCCGGCGCCAGCACCAGCACCGGGTGATGATCGCGGAAGGCTAACTCCATCGGCTTGTATTTCCTCAACACGTCTCTTGGCCGTCTCGTAGCCCTTCTTCATGGCCTCGGAGCCCCCATTACCCTCGTGTTCGATGCCCTGGCTATAAGCTTCCATGGCGCCTTTGGCATCTCCCATGGCGAACCGAGCCAGACCCAGACGAGACCACGCCTTGGTGTAGCTGGGGTCCACGGCGACGGCCGCCTCAGCATCGGTCCGCGCAGAAGCGTGGTCCTTGGCCGCCGAATGGGCCGCCGCGCGGTTCGACAGAAAGACGGCATTGGAAGGATGAATCTTGAGAGCCTGCGTGTAGAAATCAATAGCGACTGGGTAATCCTTTTGCGCCATGGCAGCATTACCCTTACTCTTGAGACCCTCAGCCTCCTTCTTTTGCTCGTCGCTTAGCTCGCCCGCAGCAGGAGCTGAGCTGCCGCCGGCGCTACCGCCGGCGCTGGCAGAGCCGCCCGTCGTCGAGGCCTTGAGCTTCTCGTAGACGGAGTAGATGGACAACAAGCTCTGCGAGCCCACAGCCGCCTTGACGGCCTCTTTATCATTCGCATCGACCTTGAAGCACTCGGCGATGCAGTTCACTGCCACGTCGACTGAGTCCTTGTCTTCGGCGGTGAGGGTGCCATCTGTCGCGGATGTGGACAAAAAATCGCAGATGGCGAGCGCAAGACGCTGCTTGGAGGTATGTTGAGAAGCCTACAAGCCCGTCGGGCTGGGCATCAGTAATCTTCGATGGCACATGTAAAGAAACTTATACCCCACGGACGCTGCTTTACTCACCATTGGCAGAAGAAGACGAAAAACCGAGCCTTCTCTTGGCCTTTTCGAAATCGGGCACGGGACGTCCTAATCTGTGAGGATGCGCAGCTGTGCTGGATCAAGGACCGTCGATGGTGACAGAGTCAGATGCAGGTAATCAGAGGCGCTTCGGAGAGGTTGAATATTGGTTCGGATGCGCAGGAAGGGAGGGACTCGTCGGCGGATTTTTGTTGGACGGCCTGTAGGCTGTATGCAAGGCTGCCCCGCGGATGGCCGATGATGATGGCTCAGGGAGGCGAAGGGTGGGGTCCCAGAGCCTGGTTCGGGCAGGAAGGACAGACGCTGGACCACTTGGAAGTTGGGGGTTGTCCTCGTGGAACCTTCTACCAGCTTCAGATGACAGATTGTAGCCTCGACAGGTTTTGAGCCCTGATTTTGCAAATCGGAAGCTATGAACGCTCCAAATGCTGTCTACCTGGCTGAATACGGCGAGCGACAAGCCATGGGAAAGCGGGATGCGTGAATCGTGATCCATTGAGCGATGCTGATTACAACCCTCGATGGCTCTAAACTTCTAAAGCCTGTCAAAAAACCACATCTGCCACTTTCACGACCTTGCGAACAGTCTACTTTCACGCCCGCAAGTACACGAATAGCCTGTTTAGAAAGAAAGGCGCTTGTGGTGTGCTGTGCGGGACAATGTCGCTCAACAGAATGCGTCCCTACCATATCACGTCCATCCCGAACTCGGCATTGCACAATGTGTACCATATTGTTAGGCATTATGATTCAAAGCGCTGGCTACTCATACAATATCAAGTCGCGTACAGACTGCCTCCATCGTAGAGGTCGCAATCTCGACGACGCACATGCCAAATCTATCGCTGCTATGTGTCCATCCTGTTCCTAGGTCCGAATGATAATAATGATAATAATAATGATGATGATGATGTAAACCCCCCACCCCCCCAAAATGTAAAACAAGTAAGAAAGACTAGAATAAATAGAAGGGAATCTGGAAAACACCGAGGTTTCAAGGCCTCACTGCTTTCTCCGTTTCCGATCTACATTCTTGACCCGCCGGTTGCTCATAGCAGTCACCAGCCGTGTCTTGGTGTAAACCCGCATAGCGTCCTTGAGTACCACAAACAGACACCCTCCCACCAAGCTTCGGCCCCATTGCTGCTGCAGAAGCCCAGGCCGACTGCCCGGGCCCCCGAATAAGGCCCAGGGACTGCGTGAGGCAGACGCTGACGCTGTCCAGGATCTCGGTAGGGCCAGACGCAGCGCCTCTCCCATGGCGAATGAGATACCGGGCAGTATGAGGGCGCTGACAACCGAGTTGGACATGCTGGACAGAAGTGCGCCAAGTCCCACTCGTCTCGGCGGTGCCTGCGGAGCCTCGTGTCGGCCTGCCTCGTGCTGGCCGTCACCGTCATCACCGGGCCCTGCCGCGAGTGGTGGTGCTTCGGCGGCATCCAATTCATCATCGTCGTCATGAAAGTCCATGCCTTCAGCGTCGTCTTCTGATTCATCTGTGCCAGTGTGATCGCTGTCTCCGTCGCTGTCGCTATCGCTGCCCCCACCACCTAAGCCAACATCAAAAGCTTCCAATTCGAGCTGTATTCCGTTTTCGCCAACTACCTCTCCCTCTTCATCCATTTCTTCAATTCGCAGCTCAAACATGAGTTCTCCGCCGTCTCCCTCACCACGGTTGCCACCATCTCCATTCCGAAGCCCCATCTGGTCTGGGCCGTGCTCAGGAAGATCATCATCGTCTTCTGCGCCCAAAGCGTCCAGAATCCCCTGCAAGAATCCAACAAAGGCGCCCTCTCCATTATGCTGTGCCTGTCGAGGCTGGTTCGCGTCTTGCTGAGCATCATTGTTCGGTGCGGCCGGAGGCGGAGGTGGCAGGCCCAGGATTTTTCTGTTCAGTTTGTTCTCATATGGTAGCACGTAGGTTCGCCATACGTTATAGTAGATGGAGCGAACGTAAGGGAACACAGCTATCGCTAGCTGAGGCGATGGCGGCCAGGCGAAAAAAGTATCGTCATGCGTGGTTTGGTAGAAGGCGTACTATCCGCTCGGCATGTTAGCAAACTCGGGGCTATTTGTAAAAAAAACCGAGCGAGCTTTGTAGAAAGCGACATAAAAGATGATTCAAACTGTACCAAAGAAGCCAACGGCGGAAAGACTTTGTTGCTCAAATTGGGCAATAACTCGCCGAAAACCAACATCGGAGCCACATTCATCATGACGAGGCTACTCCAGATTCTCTCGCCTACCAGTCGAACGCCACCGCCGCCCCCGCCGCCGGCTACGTTTCTAGCATCGAGGACCATGGCAGGACCCAACAAGAATCGCATCATGGTGGCCTTTCCGGAAAATGACCACAGGGCCAAGGCGCCGTACATTTGCAGACTGAACTGTACACCCATGGCGACCCCCGTGAAGAGGATATACGGACTCATCCTGGTGAATCGCCGTTGTATCAAGTCGTTCACAATCACCAACAGATCCCACGGCCCTTCCATCTCGATATTTGCTTTGCACACCGGGCATTTTAGCGGCTTGTTGTTGCGTTCACAGTCCACTACCCAACACAGCATGCAGTCCTGATGCGCCTCTAACGTACACGGACAAGGATCAACCCACGAGTCCGGACCATCGGAAGGCTCCTCGTCCATCAAGCAGAGAAAGCATCGACGTGGGCCATCTCCTGGTCTTTCCGGGCGGACAGCCTCTGATATTTCGAGCGGGAGAGCTGTATCATCGTCCGTGGCTGCCATCGCGAGCAGCGCAGGTATTCATGCGCAGTACGATCGGAGCGCGAGGGTTACAATGTAAACGATCGAGGGAGCGGATTCGTGTGCGTCTCAAATAGCTATGCATTCGTCTGTAGGGCGTAGGGCGGAATTCTGTTCCCAGTCGAAGGCGAGGACGAGGGCGAAGAACACAGGCAGGTCGGTGACCCCGCCGACGGGTCTGAGAAAACCGTAGGAAAGAATGCAATGCCGCGCAGGAATAAGAAAAGTTCTAGGATGTTCCCCCCATGAGGATTGAGGATCTCGCGACGCCGGTTTGCTGCCCAGCTGTTGAAGTGCGGGCACCCTGCGATGAGAGGATGTGCCTAAAACGAAGAGGCTGAGCAAGGCAAAGTGGAGGGGTTGAAATCCGAGGCATTCTCGAAGCTCGTTGATGTCACGATTCTGAACGAATGCGCGCGCAGGTAGTGCCGGCCAATCAGGATTTACGATGCACGTGAGAGCCACCTTGTTGTAAACGAGAAGAAGCAACAACTGTCAACAGCAACGTTCACGGTTCAACGCAACGCTAATCAAGCGTTATTGCGAACTGACTTCCTGAACAGGGTTTCGAAGTGATTATATGTGCATCTGTAGATTCTGCCAGAGACATCAAGTGGAAGGCTGAATCTTTGCCTCACGCGGTTGTTTTGGACGGGACGGCACGAGGCCAACCAACTCTTGCGCCTTCAAATTTAGTTTTGAGTCGTGAGTGCTACATCTTCAGTCTTGGCCCAAAATCTTTGAGTCTTGAGTCTTGAGTCTTGAGGCTTAAAGCTTTCATCCTGCATGTACATATGTATTAGGTTCTAAACCATGAGTGTTATATTTCGAAACTTCCGGCCAATCACACAGTCAGACCGTACGCCTGCCCAAGCAGTCATCCGAAATTCACTCACAAAATGGAACCCACCAAATTCCTTTGTCACTGAGCGCTCACACCAACCATGTTGTCTTGTGAGTGAGTCAACGTGTCGAATGATCAAGTTCGAGTTCATAGTTCACCATACATGTGGCCAGGAGACAGGTGCTATGTACTGTCATGGGATCAATTGATCACGAAAGACGCGGATAATGCTTTGCCAAGAAAGAAGAATAGCTCACATGGTTTCCGGACAATGTGTTGGCATTTTCTATCCTCCGCATTGGCACATCCGGGCTCTTTATAAATCCTGCAAGGTCACGAGTGACGAGGGGCAGATGTACTTGACAAGGCATGACACAGCTACTTCGCATGTTTGACACACATAGGCACGAGCAAAGTGTGGCTTTCGCCAGGACAGGTTTGTCACCACAGTCGAGCCGTGACACATAAATTTATCTTATTGCCGAAAAAACACTCTTCATGTCTTCAGCACCTTCAACACCACATGTTCGTCATCTCAAGCGGCCACATGCCACCTATCATGCTGGTCCACCAAAAAGCCCCTGAAATATGGATGTGAGAGGATGGTAGTGGAAACGGTGTGATCATCTCCATCGTCATTTATCGTCCAACTCATTCGCATTCGAGAACTGTACTCATTTGCTAGGCTTGTGCTGCAAGTCCTTGATCGTCAGCTGTATGTCCACTCGAAGACGTGTCTTCCAATGACATCACAACGTGGAGCAACGTACAGGGCAGTTGGCACAAGAGCAGCCGGAGCCGCAGTTGCAAGAGCCAGAGGTAGCGCATCCGCAGTCAGCCATGGTGAACGAAGGGGTTTTTGGCAACGTGTTAAAGATTTGAGTCGTGAGAGTGATCTGCAATTCTTGAAACGTAGATTGGTTTTGCTGAAAGCTTGGATTTGAGTAGAAGAGGATTGTTAAGAGAAGAAATAGCTCACTCCTCACGCCCCGTTGTGGAGAGGAGTCGGCAGCCTTTTAAGTCGATCTGCTCCGTAGACGAAACATGGATTCGGAAGGAACACTCGCTGGCTGGGCTGATCCGCCGCCCATCATAGCACCTGCCGTCCCACCAGCTCCAGCCGGCCACCAGACCTTGGCCGCGGTGAGAAATTAAACCCCTCATGGCTCCCATGACGACGGCTCTCGAAGCGTCTTCTATTGTGGCGACGAATGACGTTGTGGCTCACGTTAGTTTCGGAAGGTGTTGTAAGTCGTAACTTGTGGGCGGAACATGGGCCGCTTTGGGCTGTCTTCGGTCGGCTGGACAGCTGTTCGACTGGGGCAGACCCTGTCTCTGCTTTCAGGGAATGTCCATGTCGTGGAGGCAATAGAGCTTTGCAACCTCGCTCCAATGTATCATTCACCGATGTCCATGTCACAGATGCCTAGAAGTCTCTTGTCATTATGTATATCATTCGACAAAATACCCGTGCGTGGGTCAGGTGCTGCACTCACCATCCACGGTCACTTGATTTCGCGCACCAACAAGCTACGAGTACATTAGGTACCTGGTAGTGGCGTCCTCAGTGCTCCTCACACCGATAACTTGTCGAGCACGTCCTTCATCGCGGGCGCTAGGCTACGAGATGACTAGCGTCTTCACGTCAAGCAAAGATCAAGCTAGGTACCTAAGCTCTGAGCGCAGAACCCGTGATGGCAAGACAATGGCGGGGTGTGTGTGCTGAGGCCTGGGCCTCTCAAGTTCTCAACCCACGAATTCAGCTCCGTTGGTTGTGAAAATTTCCTCCAATTGACGACGAAGCGTCTTCCAAATCCCGCATAAAGTCCGTCTCTCCATGTCGACGGGAGCGTCCGCGGCGCAGCAACCAAGAGTCATCATGCTTGTTGGAGATGAATCAAGGAACATACCTATGCCAAGTGATGGCTGGGTTTGAAGAAAGTGAGGATGGCGGAAAATGCATCCAGAAGGTCGGGGTCCCATGGTAGGTATGTAGCACAGAAGCTACCTTCTTTGCCCCTTCAAAACGGAGCATCGGACTACCTATGGGGATGGCGAAACGCATGTAAATGGCGCATAAAAAATTACCAACCAGTGTCTTCTCCATCAGCCGATCTATGCACGGCGGAGTTTGGAAGATATCTGAATTATGCAGTCTCGGCCTGATGACATGGCCTGTATGTAGCCACAGATGGGGCTTGCCTTTCTTTTTGCTGATGACATTCATCCGTATTACTCGACGCCAAAGTGTCTTGCAACCTCGTCGTGCAAGAATCGACAGTTTCGATCGGACTCTGACGAGCCTTGGACGGAACCTGGCTGTGCCAAGACGTGTTGCTGGAGCAAGCATAAGACGCTGCTTGACGTTGGTCTCATCTGGAAGATCCAGCTCGGTTCCGTACGCTGAAGTGATAATTGGCCGTGGGAGTTGACCGCCAATCGAATAGTCAGCATTCTCGTACGAAAACCTAAGGGCCTCGCGGAGAAAGAGATTTACATCAAACTGCGCGCCATATGCCAGCATCGGATTGTTGAAAATTTGGGCGATGTGATGCCACGTTCTAAGATACATGGATGTGGTCCAAATGAAGGTCCTACTAGCAGTACCGTATGATTCCAACGCAAGCCAGTCCAGGTACCAGGTGAGCTCATCGCAAAGAATGAAAGGCACGCGCAGCACTCTTATAATACCCACGACTTGACACTGCAGGCGAGGCGAGCCGGACAGACGGTGACGATGGAGTTTGAAAGGCGTGGGACGGGGCCGGCACTCGGTGTCATCATCATCACCATCATCGTCAACAGCATAATTGTGGTTTGGCCTCAACTCGAGCCAAATACCATCCTGCCGACCTCGGTGAAAGTAAAGCCCCCAGCTGAATTCTTCCCGAGCGAGACCCTGCGCACAGTGCGTTTCGTATGTGGCAATGTCCACCCCGCAGGCCGCCTTGCGCTTTCGATCGTAGACGGGCATTGTAGTTGGCGAGCTAGGAACATGGTAGGCTCACTGTGACGTATACAGATCCAGCCTGAAGACTTTTGACAGGTCCAGCCCGGGCCATGATGGAACGACGAATGATTTGGACTTCGGTTCAGACGGCTCGTCATGTCAAGCTGAGCAATGCAGCGAGAGAGTCGAAGATCGAACGTGAAAGGGATTCACAGAGATCAATTTGGCTGCAGATAGAAAAAGTCGACGAGGTACAAGAACACTTGGGGGCGAAGAAAAGAACAAGAAGAAAGAAGGTGAAAGGAAAGAGGCGAGCTCATTTTAAGTTGTTACGCCTTTATTGGCCCTGGCTGAGTACCCCGATGGCCGACCGTCAGCACCTGGCTGGGCCATATGGATGATTCATCTTCCCATGGCGTGAGTTAGTCAAAGTGTGAGTAATGTGAGTCAACACTTTTCTGTGCGCATGACGATTCTGTGCGCCCATCAGGATCCCAGCCTTGTCCCATAGAGTTTCCGTGAATGCAGATTTGACGACCTTTGTTGTCACAATAAGCCCAGCAAGCATGCAGCTCACGCCGGAAGGGGTAGCGCCGAGGGGCAGCGCCTATGACACGGCTTTGTATGAAAAGCACCAACCGCCACGGCCCGTTTGGACCTACCACTGCACGCAGCAACGTATGGAGGCCATTTTGAATGCTAGAGATGCCCAGTTGAGCACAATCTACGAAAATTCCAATCAAATGCCGTATGTGGATGAAGTTGTATTTGATGTTACGCCAAGGGACGGGGAGCAGAGCGCCTCACCGCGAAGTCTCCTGAGGGCATAGGGACGGTCCGAGCCCGGATTCTACCTATTTTTACCGATTAAAGCAAGCGATAAAAGGAGGCGAAAGAAACGCTCTCATCTCCGGGCACAGAAGCGTTGTCTTGCGTCCGAATTCCGACAGGGACGTCTCTTAGAGGAAGAACAGCACAAGACGCAGGAGTGCGGTTGTAAACCAGGAGCGTGAATCCGCAGTAGATCACAAAAAAAGGAAAGAAAATATACACGTAGTACGCAAACCTTCCAGATTATGTGTCAAGGCCGATTGGCCTTCCAGCCTGCCAAAGATAGGCCAATGAACGATTATAGCGCGCAATATTTCAGGCCTGGATGGCCCTATATACTGAGATGACAAGATAGCCCCCTTCACACAGGGACGCTGCCTAGGAAGTCAGCTATATAAGACCGCTTCCTTTGCCCATGACATGGAGCTTGCGTTTAATAATGAGAAACTGGAACTATATATGGTACTGATGGCCGTCCAAGGAGCCTTCAACGCACTCCTGAAGAACAAGCTACTTACTAGAGCGCATGCACCTGGATCTACTCACACTTTAGCTACGCGGTATAGCAAATAAAGTGCCGGTGATTATCATGGTCCATAGCGAGCCGAAAGGGGTTCCGCAGCGGACCTAGGCGAGCGCGAACCCGTCTGTCTGTTAGGCCCAACATACAAGTGTGAGCAAACCCAGGGGCCAAACCTGACGTCTCACGCGCTCAAACGGCCTGGCATTCAGAAGAGTGCTGAAATCTCCTTTGACCCCCATCAGTACATAGACAGATACTGCCATTATCTCATTTAGCACAGGCTACACATCATGGCCAAAGGGACCGGCCAATTTCACAGCCGACTTTCCAGGCACTGCCTCTGCGTGAAGAGGGCCGAAAGTCACGGCAGATAGGGCCATCCAGGGGATGTTTCGCACTGCTACTCGTTCAATAGCCCTTTTCTTGGCAGGATATAAGAGCAACCGGCCTAGAGACCTAAATGCAGAGAGATAGCTTGTTTCCGCTTAGGCATGGAAGAATGTTTCGCTTCTTTCCAGAGAGCAGGAAGTGAGGATAGTGTAGACATCGCCGCGCAGGGAGAGATGTCGGACTTGAAGAAGACCCCAGCACTGCTTCATCGGGCCTCTCGTTGTCCGCATTAGCGCCGCGCGTTGTACTCTTGGATCTAATACCTTTCCAACTCCTCCGCGGTATCCGTTGAGACTAGGCGAGCCGTGGGGTTAATATCGATGTTTCAGTCCTCTACGGGGTTCTCTGTGAGTTTATCGCCTGCAGTAAAGCGCTGACCGATTGCCGTCCATACAGCGTCAGCGTCGGCCTTGGAGGGAGGGGGCAAGATCCAGCACATGACCGTCCCAATGAGTCGCCTCACCGGGAGGGTTAATAGAACGTATACAAATGAAATGCATACCTCTGTCATGAGACCAGGTCGTAAGGCGGCCATCTTTGTCCATAAACTGTTGAAGAGGGGGCTCTATTAGGTAGTTATGTTTCATAACGTTGGATTTCCCCAGATGATGCAGCCCATCGGCGGCTGTAGCAACCGTAACGAGTCCAGAGCAGTGCCCTGCCCAGTCGGAGTTGTCTGTAATAACTATACCCAGGGTCCCAGCCACAGCCCTACAGGTGGAGGCATCTGACTCCTGACTCCTGAGTGACCGTAGTACCTGGTAGTAGGTATGTACCTATGTAGGTCGCCGTTGCGCCTTCCAATCGCTCTGGCGGATATGGTCCATGACCCTAGGCCCCGTCTCTTCTCTTGTCCACGCGTCTACAAGGTGTAGAATTTGTGTTGGCGGTCCTGCATCTTCTTGGGATACATTACTAGTAGCTCCTGCACCTGTACCACATCGATCACAAAACAAAGCTCTAGCAATGTGTTGTGTTGGGCGGGAACCGTTCCTTACATTATGTAGTCCACGACGCGTGTAGGTAGGTTTTTCGGCTGAACACCAGCCTCACTCGTGGAGTCGTGAAGAGGGGCTGGACTCTGGAGCCACGTGTTGTATGCATTATCCTCAGAGCGTTGCGAAGCTGCTGTTCTACTAGAATGGCTTGATGTTGTAACCTGTACGGAGTACGGAGTACATATACTCGTGCCACAGCCGTAGATGGTGAGAGCATTCGAAACCAAAAAGTAGTGTGGGGCCGTGGCACGAGTAGTCGTAACTCGAGAGGTGCACCGGCCGGTCGGTATCTTAGGTAGGTACCTACCTGGTAGTACTGAACCGGGTTTAGTCGCCAGCTGCGATCATCCGCGCCAATGACGTGACGCTGAACAATCGAACGCTTACGTACTGACATGACAATACGAAGCTGGCCCAGACAACAGATGAAGAAACCATCCAAACAGTTACAGCACTACAATTGCAACCAGCACACGACAACACCTGCTCAACACTATCTTGTCTCATATCGCCCTCACATCGACACTCAGCATGTCTGGCCCCGTGCCTGTCGCGAAATCCCTGGCGGACATTTATCCCAACACAGCCCTAGTCTCTGAGGGGCCGAGATGGAACTCGCTGCTCGCTGCATTCGAAGCCACATATGGTCACAAGGCCAGCTTCATTGCTCGGTCTCCCGGACGAGTCAACATTCTCGGGGAGCACATTGACTATTCACTCTACTCAGTCCTGCCAATGGCCATCACAGCCGACGCCGTCATGGCAGTAGCCGCCACACCCACCCCAGAAGGAGCCTCGACGTTCAAGGTCAACATCTCCAACTTGGAGGACGCCAAGTTTCCCGCCAAGAATTTCGAGGTTGCGCTGAATGGCGAAGTCGAAATCGATGCGACTAAACTTGAATGGACCAACTACTTCAGGAGTGGCCTCCGGGGCGCACTCGAGTTGCTGAGGAAGAAGCACGGAGATGGCTTCCGGCCCTGTAGCATGGACATTATGGTCGACGGCACGGTGCCTGTGGGCGGTGGCCTCAGTTCAAGCGCGGCTGTTGTGTCGGCGAGCGCCCTGGCAGTCATGAAAGCGAACGGAGAGAAGGCCGTTGACAAGAAGGAACTGACCGAGTTGGCCATCGTCAGCGAGCGTGCGGTCGGTGTTAATTCTGGCGGGTATGACTGACGTTCTTAACTGAGTTCTTTGCACTTTGTCTCTTGGCACAAGGCAAACTGTCAACGACGCAAACGAATCAAAATCAGTCGGCTGACATGGCTTATAGCATGGATCAAGCCGCTTCTGTGTTTTCGGAGCAGGGCTCAGCACTCTTTGTCTCATTTAGTCCTCAACTCGAGGCCCGCCCTGTCAAGCTGCCGCCAACGCGCCCAGAGCTTTGCTTTCTCATTGCGCAGAGCTTCGTCACAGCTAACAAGCATGTCACGGGCCCAATCCACTATAACCTTCGCGTCGTAGAAGTGAGCTTTGCTGCAACATACCTGAATGCAGTCTTGAACCCGCCTGGCACCGAGCTTCCTAAGGACGCCGGCCCGTTGGGAATCAGCCTGCACGGCTTCCACGACACCTATTTCTATCACTCCAGTACCACCGATGGCTCCGCAGCGAAAAGCTTGACCAAGGAAGAGGAACTCGAAAAACTCATCGCGCTCACCAAAAAGACACTTACCCAGGAGGAAGGCTACACGCGGGATGAAATCGCCAAGGTCCTTCACTTGACCGTCCCTGAGCTTGAAGATCGGTTCATGAGCAAGATACCAGTCCGGGCAGAGCGCTTCAAACTACGACAGCGTGCTCTCCATGTCTTTACCGAAGCACTACGCGTATTGAAATTCTACACGCTTCTGGATCGCCCTCTCCACACAGGGGCCACAGACACGACCGCCTTCAACCAGGAGCTCGGGAGCATCATGAACGATACCCAGGAATCTTGCCGCGCCTTGTACGAGAATAGCTGCCCCGAGAACGACGATATTTGTCGCATTGCGCTGGCCGCCGGATCCTATGGCAGTCGACAGACGGGCGCTGGCTGGGGAGGTTGCAGCGTCCATCTCGTACCCACCGACAAAGTGGATGCTGTACAATCAGCCTTGCAGCGAGACTACTATTCCAAACTCCAGCTCACCGAAAACCAGAAAGAGCAGGCCATGGTGGTCAGCAGGCCGGCAGGCGGTAGTGCACTATACATAGTTGACGACGAAACAGTCCGTTGAGCATGGGCTTCTTCAATGTACGAGTCCTTCCAATAAACCCTTTTCATCTTGCTGCCGAATTCCAGCCTCCCCAGCGTGGCGTTGAGTGTGCTGAAGCGCTGAAATTAAATGTGCGGTATGGAGTCGGTCTGTCGCCACAGCCCACACATGCCCGATGGACTGTACTTGTTCGATTACTTGTACATCACATATCAACCGGGATATTTCGCAGAGACAGGCTGCAGTTGCTCGCATTTGACTTTTTTAACGAGAAGATCGTGCTTCAGCTTCAAGCTTTCTAAAACAGCCATTCACGAGAATACGCGTTCTCTTTAGAACAATTTCATTGCCTGGATAAGGATCCTTTGCGGATACTCTGAACTAAAGGAAGAGGAGAACAGCTTAGCCTGAGAAGAAACTATGGTCGACTAGTCATGCATGACTGAAAGATCTTGCGATCCTAACATACCCATTTCCTATGCGAAGAAGGCCCGGTGGTGAGAGCTGGGGCCACCCTGGGTGCTCGGCGGGCTTTGAAGCAACAGAGGAAAGTTGGGTTCCAAAAGGAGGAGGTTATAGCTTCATTGCTTGGGAAGTGTTATTCTGTCCTACGCCTCTAATCTGAGGTTTGCCATCTGCACTTTCGCTGTGGCAACCCGCCCATTGTAGGCTCATTAATCTGCTGCAGAGCTGAATGTTGTATGTATATGATATGAGGAACGAGGTGATAGCTGTTCCCCACTGCTGTAATCTATTGATTTTTGGCGTAAGGCAATGCTCGAGAGTATTACGATGACGTTGCAGGACAAATTTAATTTGACTACAAGATTTTATCACGTACTCGGGCGTGATAAGCGACTTATTGCGTATGTACGGTGCTATCAATACTATTGCTTCGAGTTTGCTCTGCTACCGCGGTATCAGAGCTTCAAGCAAAACGTCCGTGGTGTTTGAACTTCGCCAGTTAAACGTCGAGACAGACCCTTCGGCCATACTGATACCTTCCCGTCTGTCAGACTACATAGTCGCCCACTCCAAAGAAAAGGACTTGACACCAGTGACTAAGCCTGGCGCCTGGCAGCAGAATTCCGCCTCCGTCTCGCCTCTATATCTAATACAGAAGCCCCCCGTGGCCCTCTAAGCCCATGATCCATCATAGCATCAGGACGCGTCACGCCGGACGGTCGAAAACCCATGCGCAGCATAGCGCCCTCACAAAGATTACCAGACCACATGACTGCTGTGGTATGCCCGTATTTCTCCTGAGTCCTGAGAAACAGCTTCGAAGAATATACCAAGCCAACGCGTCATCAATTGCTTCACCTGATAATGTATTTCGGACATAAGAGAAGGATATCGGTCATCTTGTGATGGCCTAGCTTCAAGAGCGAATCGCGGGCCGATTAGATGATGTGCCCAGTTCAGTTACGCCATGGACGACAACAAAAGAATACGCATTGTACAAGTTCCTGAATCCTGTACAATTGACACCTATATAATTCCTATATTGCCGTCGGCCAACTTCCAAGGACCGGGGCCTCCGGCCGGGCCGGGCAAAGTCTAGATCATCACACATCTTGAGATCTAAAACGATAGAGACAAATTTAGCACGGCCCCTACAATAATAGAAAGATGTCGTTAATATTGGACCAAGAATATGGTGATATACAGATATAAGGCCTATCTGGGCCGGGATTGTATTTGCGTCACTTGGTAAGTTGGTGTCTCTAGATGATCAGAATTGCAGACTTTGTGAGAAAGATCACGTCTATCTCAGTGGCTAGGAACTTCATCACATGATAATGATATTCACATATGCGTGGCTTTAGGTAGCAATTCTTTTCGTGTTTGTCTGCGTTCTTGAGGAGCATAGGCTATAGCCAATAGGGATGAGCATTATGACTCATGAGTAGATAGTACGTTGACTCTTGAGTATGGGCACCCTTTGTTCTTCTGCCATCTTTATCGTCCTCCTCCTCGTCTTTGTTGTCTTTTTTGTTTCAGTTATCTTCGCTAACTTCGTCTTCAACTTCACATTCTTCGTCGGAATCGCCATCTCCGCCTTGAATCTTCTTTCCTGCTTCTCTGTTCCGTCTTATTGAACGACTGAAACGACTCACAGACTGACTGGACTTGACTTGTAGGTTGTTCAGTCCCTGAAATGCGTCTAGTGTCTTTTGTGCGGCACTGTCTCGTCGCACGCGGTCACAATGACGCTTGAGTCCTTGGCTTGCGACAATGACATACATGTCCGTGAGCATGACTGCGCTGTCAAACTCGATGCTATGCATTGATTGCTTTCCTGAGGCTTCACATTGCGCTCCAGGATGGCGACGTCAGAGGATGTGATACAACACAGAAAAGCTGCCGAGAACTACAGTAGCTGGGATAGATCGATCGGAATCATCGGATGGGCGCAGACTCCAGAAACTTGGAAGCTTCACTCGAGAGAAGGTGTGGATGGGGATCCCAATGTTTGCTGTGCTCTCCTCTTTCACGACATGTATGATGTGGCAGCTCGCAATGCTGCCCTCATATCGCCCACAATGTATGTGCTGTGTCGTATGTATATGTGATATGTGCTCATGCCGCATGCATCATTGGACATGCCGGCGCAAATTGCAATTTCTCACCGTCGCGACTCGCGGATAGCAAGCAACGACCAACCAACAAACAAACAAGAAAAAGAACTAGAAATACGAAACAATCGAGAGGAGCAAAAAACAAGAAAACAATGACGGAAGAAATGCTGGCGTCAGCAGTCACAAAATTTCCGAGTCCCAATGGTAACAGACCCTTGGGCATGGTGGCTCACTTTGATCAATGATGGTCGGGCAGACCTGCTCTCCCATGGGCCATCACGACAGAGACAATGCTGCAGCTTCCTGTTCCAGAAGCAGCTTGGATTGACAATGCATCATGCGGTCCTCGGCCCCCTTTCCTGCACGGTGGGACTCAGCCCTACGAAAAAGCCCCCGAGCCCATGCTCGTGTTGTTTCGTGTGTCACATTTGGCCCCAGGCAAGGAAAACTACAAGACAAATGCATTTCCATGCAGTCTGCAGGGTTCGAATCGGGGCCTCATAACCCTGAGACCATGAGCCGATGATGATCTGCGGCTAATCTCAGTGAACACTGTCAAGAGTCAAGACTCAACACCATCAAGGCGAATGGTTCGTGGTTATAACGCAGCGTCGCAGGCACCGCCCCGATGCAGCATTGCAGACCTTATGTTCCATCGATAAAGTACATAGATGATAGGGCGAAGTGCTTGACTCGTCACTCCGTACACCGCTATTTAATCCAATTATTAGAAGTCACCCAAGCCGGGCGGAAATTATGACTCATGAGACTCATGAGGAGAGCACAGCCAGAAAGTAGCGATGGCATTACGTAGGACAGAGGCGCCGAGGCGGTCAAACATCTACAAGATGACGATACGACAGCCGTGTTGTGCTCCGTGGTCCGTGGACTAGGTGAGTGAAAGCAAAAAGAAGGAAAACAATATTCTTCGTGTGCTAAGCCTACTACCCAGTCCTAGACGTATTGTAGTGTAGCCAAACCTGATATGCCACTTATGTCATGTTGACTCCTCAGGAAAAGAACAAGATTAAGTGAGTATTTTTGATATGCCAATCGTACTTATCATATTGAATAGCTTCGCAAAACAAGAAAGGAGTCTTAAGGGACTGGTGATTTGTAAACGCTCTAAGCTCTTGAATACATCGAGTTAGTACATAATGTAGCAGCTAGCTACGCAACTTAAAGACAAAAATAAGTTCATGTCCATGGTACACCAGTCATATTCAAGTCTAGTCATAGACACTAGAAGAACTGAACATCCCCGATGCAGCCGGGATGTACTATGTACCTTCTAGTTCGCAGAAAAATAAGAGGCTGTACCGTACGGACTCCATAGACGACTGAGACGCCGTTCCTCCCACGCTGCCCTTTGGGCTGCCCAGATTACCCTGACTGTACAGAGTTTAACACACCTCAGTTCTCGGATTCAGCCCGTAGCAACATCGTTGACCGTTTCAATCCTCGCGAGGCTCGCACAAGACGAACTCACGAGTCACGACTTCGTCATGCCTATTACTGCAGTACTTCTTATCCTCCTGCCTATATCAAATTCCACGAAGTCGAGGGCGCCCATAAAAATGCTTGCTAAGTGAAATTAAGGTTGAAAATAAAGAAGATATGAGCACATGCTTCCCGAGTCCCACGGCCCACTGGTGGATAGAAGGTCCGCGGAATATTGTTGGGGGCCATCATCCATGCTGCATCTCCGCCCACCTTGTGTGCCATTGATGCCAGCACATTTGTTTTATGACACCGAGGAAGCGGCTGTAGGTATTGGTCCGGGTGATTAGTCGAGTAACCACTGGCTAGCAAACTTATTCCTCCAGGCTCCATCTTGCAGCGTGCTCCGGTCGAGGACGGCTGCAGGAGGACCGAGGTTGCTGACGCCAAGATATGCCTGATTACTCACGCAAAAGGAGCGAATACCACGTATCCTAGCACGCGGGAAAAGAATGAAATTCCACTGAGGTAATTGAGATTTCATATCGCGATTGCCGGCGAACAGGATCTATCGTGGGGGGGATCATGGATGGATCATGGGCCCCCCTTTCCGGTCGTTTGGAAGAACATGTCGTCTCGCTTGTGATTTTCTGTCGACAATAACACATGGCCATCAGATTGATGTTGCAGATGCTTTTGCACCTTCTTCGTTGAAGGCTTCTTTCGGCAGGGCTGACTGCGGCTGTACTGACACTCATGTCTCACTGGAGGAGAAGTCGAACCGAGAGAATCCAAGCTCAAAGGCTTGCGCCTCTCCCTTTTCCAATATGCCTACTCTTGTATCCGGCGGACGGGGCATCAACCATCATGGAGAGGGAGGTGAGGTGATGTTTGTTTCTAGAAGGTAGGAAGGGGGTCGCGCCTGAGGAGAGGGGGGGTTGGTTCGGGGCACTCTGGCAACCTGGCTGCGATGTGTGATGTGTGCGAGTGAGGGAGGCTCCCCTATTGATTGGCATCTGTCTGATCCTAACGATACCGTGCCATCAGTGCCTGCCTGATGGGGGCGGCGCATTGAGACAGTCTCACCCTCGGGCCTTGAGACCATTCCTCTCCCCTGCGTTTTTAGACTTGAACCAATCCCAAGCAAGGACTGAGACCGTACTATGTACGTATAATCTGATGCCGATATGTTTGTCTGGACTCTGCCGTGCTGACACCCCAATGAACCCCAGAATCCACACTAATAACATCTGGTGTTGACTTCCCACACCGACGAAGTCG
The DNA here is from genome assembly GCA_004016085.1 of Claviceps quebecensis. NCBI lineage: Eukaryota > Fungi > Ascomycota > Sordariomycetes > Hypocreales > Clavicipitaceae > Claviceps > Claviceps quebecensis. Next base: position 27,754 of record QEQW01000135.1, read on the forward strand.
TTGATCGTTGATCGTTGACCGAGGTGCTTTTTCTGCAGCTATACTTCGTAATTCGTATAATGAATCGCACTCAAAGCTTATTTCGATCGTTGTGCCGCGCTGTCACAGATGGCCAAGGCTCAAGCTTGGATATGCATCCATTCATTTTCAAGGATTGCCAACACGTTCGATGGGAAGAGCATCACATGGAGGCTTCGTTCACCTGTAGGAGCGTCGTGCCTTCTGTCCAACGCCGGGAAGTCATGTATTCCTACACGTAATTTATATGGGCACAGCGTAGTAAGCACATTAATTGAGTTTCAAAAGCTTTCTTCGCATTGCCGGTAGCCGTGGCATGCCACAGGCTCACAGCTGCGACAGTGGGCAAGAACCTCGTCCTTCCTCAACTAGAAACAGGTAAGGAAGCCAATTTTTCAGCGATCGAGCTACTGTGTACTGCACGCAGGACAATCGTTCTTCATCTTAGTATCGCCTTGAAGATTTGTCTCTGGTCAGTGGGTGGTTCATGCTTTCCATCTTGGCTTGGCCAGCAACTGCTGGACATTACTTGAGTGTCTTCTCCGATTCTAGGATGCCCAATTTTGTTCAGCAGTTGGCGCTTGCCGCTTCCTGACCGAGTTTGTGCCATCAGTGTGGTCGTCACGACTCACACTGTCTCGCAAATTCGATATCTTGGACGTTGCATGAGCTAATCTGTATCTACATAGCCATACGAGACACAGGCTACAGCTAAAAGGTGAAATTTCCGAGCCTCCGAGCGATGAAATGCGTGGTGATGGAACGGGCTAGACAAGTCACTGGCCGGCGGATACCTACTGCAAGATGAGCGTTCGTTGCCGTTTGGTGCTTTTGCGACGGAGAGTGTGTGTTCTGGATTCTTGCTTCTTGGATGTTACTCCACAAGCAGTAAAGTCTCGTCTTGTTGGCCGTTGCATATGTCCATACGACGCTTCCACCCCGCACTTTTCGCTCTTCTGCTTTCCCAGTGGAAACGGACTTATTAGAGTATTACTACCCTGCTGTTTCCACAACGACAAGCGGATGGCCAACCGAAACAAACAGCAGCTTGTACTCCGGACGTGGTGTGCATCTGCTCGGGCGGATATTAGTAGATATGCACATACGGAGTAGATACCTGATCAATCGCGTCGTTGTTGCGCCCACATGGCGCGTGGATTGGAATAGGTACACCAAGAAGAATCACGCAGCCGGCGCATAACGATTCGAAAAATGATGCTTTGCGGCGCATCGAAACAATCTTCCGGTCGCTCTTGTTTGCGCCTCGCGGGTGGCTCGTTGACATGTTTGCAACAAGGGCGCATAATGGTGCTATGCAACGCTGTGACAGGATGAACCAGCCAAGACACGGCATACTTATCAACAAATCATCGAGAAGTCATGCGGTCTGATCGGAATAGTTTTGTGGGTTGGGCCATTTGCTGGATATCAAAATATCAGACAAAAATACTAAGCAGCAGAGGTAGCCACTGGCCAGATTGGGGTTGCGGTGACGGTTACATCAGTTTGATGCGAGTTATACCAGCACGAGCGACGAAGCTCCATCCAGTCCAGAGTCCTGATTGGATTTTCCCGCGGTGACATTGTTGGACATGCTTTTCTGAAAAGCGAAAGACGGGGTGCGACGCCAAATCAGGTGTGATTCATTATTGGCGAAGCCGTTCGACACGAACGGGCCATTTCAGCGTCACTCAGAAGCTTGAATACATACCTACTGTAACTGGCACGAATCCAACCCAGTGTGACTTATTAAGTTGTTCGGCTGTAAATTAACCGATCTCCTTTGTGGCCTTATGTTTCTGTCCAACCTCTGAACTCTGGCGCCAGTATCTGAATGTGGTGTTCAGAAGCTACTTCGCCGTCATAATTGCCTGTTGATGAGTTCTTGCTGCTGCCGCCTTCTGCCGTCTTCTGCCGCCTGCTGCCGAGAAAGTACTCGGTTCGTCGTAACAATCGCTCCGGCAGCGGCGGCAGAGCGAAGCGCAGAATGTTTCGATGTCAACAAAAAGCCAGAGACATAGGCACACGACCAGCGCATGACACCCGGCCGGTCCTTAAAAGGACGTGTGTTCATTTCTTGGCGCGGTAAGTCCTTCGGTTGCCATCTTCGGCAATGCGCCGTGCCGTTGGTTTGGTCTGGATGTGATGTTTGGGATTGCAATGAAACACGGCGCAGATCGGAGAGGCGCCAGACAGAGATGGCCAATGTCTGACAACAAATGGTGTTGCAGGAACAACCAACCGAGCGACTCGACTTGTGAGAGAAGTACCGAGGCAGGAACAAAAGCCACGCGGGCCCAGTACCGGACCACAGATGGTGTAGGTACCTATTAACACTCGTGAGTCGTAATTCGTGAATCTAACCATCATTACAGTATGTACTCCGTATGTACTGTAACTTTCCAAGCATGTCTTTGGCCAGGCGGCGACCAATCAGAGCTAGTACATAGAGGACGAGGGACACGGGGTAGGTACATATGCCTAAGGTACCTAGGTACATATGTAGGTAAAGCTCTGACTTTACGCTTTTTGTCCCCACCATGGGTCCATACATGATACCACAGAGACGGGCCTATGTACCTAGGTATTCGCCTTTAAACCCAGCCTGCAAGATAATTCCGCACTTGCGTCAACCTTATCGATCTTTGGAAGGGTCATGGTCCATGAGGGAGGGTCTTTCAGTTGTGACCTGTGTGTTCTTACGACTTTAAGCCAATCGGACCAAATAAAAAAAGAGCATGATCGGTTGCCCGTCGAATCTGTGGCCCTTGGGCCTCAAGGTACTGAATGCCTAGTACCTACCAACAACAACAAGTCCTTTGTGACCCTTTCAACGCATCGGTTGGATGATGGCCATCTATGGAGGTCAGCGACGCCTCTGGTGTTCAAGTTTCTGCTCTTTATTACATACCGGTAGATGTCAGATGAACGTACGACGTACGTTGCCCGACGCGCCTGGACCCCTGGAGACTGGACACAAGATTTGGCATGGAACTACAGAGTACCTATTCTAGTCTCTAACATCAAGCAAGGACTGAGAACGTTCCTGGTACCTATGTCTGAGGCTGAGACGCTGCCAGATACAAGGTGGTACATACTTGGAAAAATTGTACTTCGCCGCTGTTACTCGGACCAGTCTACACCGTGTGAAGATGAAGGCCGGGTTGTCTGCGGCTTCATCAAACAACTGAGCTACCTAGCCTTGTGGACCATGAACAACTTTAGATTAATTAACATCTTGTCTGTCAACTTCGGCCATACTCGGGTTTCGCCTCGTTCTTTCCCATCTCAAGTGAGTAACACGGACAGACAATACTCGCGAGTGCCTGCTCATTGAGTAAGAGTTTGGATGAGGGATTTCGATATCGAGAGGTGATGGACTTATCCTTCTTGTTCGAATATCTGACTGGCGGTAAGAAATGACGGTTAAGTCGCAACACCGTGTCTTGCCTTGTTCAGTGCCCAAGATTACAGTCGGCATTACTTCAGACCCGTTCCTCTGAGGCACTGAGCTGTTCAAGCTCGCATCGCAAGTGCTTCTGACACCAAGTATACCGAAAGCCACCGGTACTTGAGTTCAAACGCTATCACGAACATCATCAACCATTCGTCGCCTATCTCAAGGCGGTGTCAGAAAGCTGCGATATGAAACTATCGGTCTTCTTTGTCCCACTCAACATTCAATACGTTTCGCTTGCCACCCGCTCTACACATCACGCATCGTAGGTCTCATGGCCATTCTCCGTGCAACAACATGTTGACAAGTTCGTATCTATCTGCATATGACGGAGTTGCAAATTCTGCTTCTCGAAACGGAATTTGGCTAGCAGCTGAAAGATCTCGAACGCCACCGTCTACAGGGCAAGCGGAGACACCGAAAGTTATGGGTTCCGGATGCGGTCCATCTCATCATAAGCTGGCTTATAATCTTATTGCTAGAATAGTATACCGGTAGTGTATACGCTGTCACCAAGCTCTCTCTTATTCCTGAAGCTCCTCTCTCCTTTCGAGGCTCATGCATCTTCCTCTTGAACTTCCCTGAAAGGCAGAAGACAGGCGCGGCGAAGTCTTGAGTCTGACTACACGTCACCAAGTTCTAACGCCGCAACCACAGTATGTGCTTCCATGCTGTGAGGACTCTAGGCTAAGAGGATGCATATACGCCATCTGTCATCCAGGCCGTCCTTTATGCAAGGCTAGCCTGCCTTGAAGTCGCTAACGCACAAACTACTGTAAGTACCCATCGCCCCCTTTTTCAGGTCCAACTGTCTGGTTCTCCCAAGTGGGTTTGTCTCACAGCACCGCACAAGACAAATACACACAATCATGTCCGCACATACGGAGTACACACCACGCACCACCCCTTGTTCGTGGTGACGCCCAATGTAGCCTCAGCCCGATGGGAAGATGCCATCGAACGCCATCACCAACAGAGGTTGTCCTTAGTCGGCCACGATTCCTCCGCGGCCTCCGAGGATGCTTTCAGCGAGCCCCGGCGACATGTCTACATTGCTTGCCCTACCAGTCATCCACTTCCAACCACTTCATATTCACACTTCCACCGCGCATCAGTGTACCCCGCTGCTTGCCAGGGGAAATAAGAAAAGATTAGTCTTTCGTCCTCGTCATGTTCCAGATGCAGATGCAGATGCAGCTGCAGGCAGGTTTTCCTGTACCCACCTTGATCTGAACATCATGCTTCCACGCGCCGACGCTGCCGCACGAGACAGCCCATGAGCATCACTGGCGAGTTTGTCATCACCTCGAGTGGGTGTAAGGTTGTAACCTGACAGTCGGGTTACATGAAGCCTACTACATACGTAGCGATGTCATTTTGCTTGCGGAGGCTATTCAGATCAAGTGTCAAAGTTTTGCACCAGGAGCTGACATGTTGTCTTTGACACGAGTTCTGTAATGACCAAGGATCCAATGATCCATGTTCGCTGGAGGCAAGCCTCGAGGCATAAATACGTTGACGCAGCCTTGCTTTAATCCAAGATAACCACTTTTTATATTTCTCTGGCCAAGTCTTTGACCTGGCGAAACTATCTCGCGTCCGACGCCGCTGAATCACATGAACGGAATCTCCGACATTTCTCACGACAATCCTTGTCTTGTTGAGTTATCATCAGGCACACCAGCTCACTCCCCTCCCCCCGTTGATCATTCCGCGGGACTCCTTGCCTTGTTACATCGCAAATCTGCTTTACGATCTCCCTTAAAACCATAGCATCGCCGTGCGTATTGGGCTTCAGAAACCTGCACGGCAAATAGATGGATTTCGCGAGCAGTCGCTGAAGGCGCTTCCTACCTCCACTCCAGCCTGTCGCTTCTTTCTTTGCTATTCGAGACGCCGTTTCTCCTCTTGGAAATCGGCCGCGACTACAGAATCCCAGGAAGGGCACTCGCGGCCCCTGACCATGTCCCCCGTCTCTAGCCCAGCATGATGACCTCGGAGTCGGACGTGGACAGCCCGTCAGCATCCTCACCTCCCTACGAGGGTGACGACGCTCGTGCGATCATTCGTCAACTGTTGGAAAGACACAGCAGAGAGGAAGTCGAACACTTGGTCGCAGAAGAAGCATCTACTACAATTCCGATAGATAGTAAGATCACTTTTCTGCATCCTGAATCCTGCGTCAAGAGGTCGGAGTTTACGCAACTGGAGAATCATCAATACATGAAGTAATGATATATTCATGCACAGCTACTAACCGAATCTGCGTGACAAGGGCATATTCGACGACCAAGACCTGCAGGCTCTCGACAATTCGCACAAGATCGCCTTTCCAGCCGTGCCTCTGCTTTGCGAGCATCGTCACAACGACAATCAAGAACTTCGGACCGAAGATCAAAAGCGTCTCAAAAACCACAGAAATCAGACTACCCCTGTGGAATTTGCGCCGAAGAGAATATTCTCAAGACTTGTACGCGACGCAATGATCTTAGACGACATATAGAGAACTTCCACAACAGAAATGCGATATGGTTTTGCCAGCACCCCGGCTGCAAGATGGGTTTCGACTGGCAGGGCGCCTACCAGATCCATCTTCGAACTGCTCACGGCCGCTCGCACATGAACGTGGATGAAGCTATGATCAAGGTGTGTCCTCAGAAAGTCTTTGCCTGCGGCTTCGAATCTTGCATCAGAGTGTTTGAATGTAGCTCCGAGAGTGATGCGGGAACAATACTCAAGGAGTACTCAAGCCACGTGGTCAAGCATTTCGACGAAGGGTCCACCACCTTTCGTTGGAGTTATTCGACCAGGATACGCAATTTGTTGAGGCAATCCCAGGTGGCTGCTTTCTGGGACAAGGCCTGGTCGGACCGGCAGCAGCCTCGGCTGCAATGGGACACACAAAAGAGTATGGCGGCGCGGAAAACTCTCGAGGCTGGGATTGTCGAGGAGCTACCATTCTTAGTAGACTTTTTGATCGTGCTGGGCTCAAGTGGCAGCAACATGTCCGAGCTGGAGGGCAGGCTCGAGATTCCTACCAAAAAGCCTCGGGCTCCTGGCAGCCACCGATTGTTGCAGGCACTTCCGCAGGCACACAGTCCTCTACCGCACGATTTGGAGAAGAGCGTGAGGCAGCGATTTGAGTTCTGCGGACACCTGAACCTAGGGTCCCGGTCCGGTCCCGACTCAGGCTCCAGTGCGTATGGGCCAGTGCAAGCATCAGAGCAGGAGCCGCGGTCCGTCGAGGATATCGACGCAGACTTGATGGGCCGAATTGTCGATCAAGGGCAAGTGAATCATGGTGCTTACTCGAATGCAGGAGCAAGCTTACCATCTCACACTCCACCGCCTTCTTCGCTGTTCTATCACAGCCCATCGAGCTCGACCATGTTTCGTGCCACGCCGAGGGTGTTATCGGCGGCCTTGCAGCAGCGGCAGCAGCAGCATCAGCCGTCACACCAACACTCGACCGCGCAGTACGTTGCCGTGACGCAGGACCCCGATATGGCTTCCGTCATCAGCCCTCCCGGTTTCTCCCGCATGCGGTCCGTCACGACGAACCTCGGCAGCAGCTTGGATACGGAAATGGATGATTACCATAATCATACGGCACCGCCAGCGCCGGCCCCTACACCTACCACTGCAACGGAAGACGTGAACGGCAGCCGAGACGGCTGGATAGGACACTATTCCCACATGACGGCAATTCATCCGTCTTCCTTGTCCGCCGGGGGTTACAACCTGAGTAGCCAGTGCGCTGCCACGTCTGAGCACAACCATCGCGCAATGCAGGGCTTTGGATCGTCCGAACAGACATAGTCGTAGCTTGCCTCGATATACGTGCGACGCGAGCGTTCCGCAGAGGATTCCGGTTATGAAGACGATCAAGCCTCAGCAAGGTGACGACAAGGTCGTCGACGTGGTGGTCGTCCACCGTCCACCGTCCAGCAACAGCCCACAACATAACCTGACCGACGTAGTCAACGGACCTAGTACGGACAACGAGGCCACCCAAGTACTAATTCGAGCGATGAGCTTTCGTACTTTGGCAACTCCCCACGACCAAACCAAGGGCTCAAATGACCCCTTGAGTCCGGAACGCCGTACGCAAAATCATGACTGTGAGGCCTGTGGCCAGGCGCCGTGCATGCAGCACGATTGCTGAGGGCGTCACTTCGCGTCTTTCTGTACGAAGGCTATGTATTGCGATCGGTATCAGTCGCTACCTCGGATGAACTCTTGGAGCGAGGGTCCGTGAGAGCGACGGGACTGCGGGTTGTTGTTGACAGTTGTACGGAGTAGATGGCGAGAAAAACGTGGGGCCCGGACCTGTGCATGTGCATCACTGCATTCTTCTCAACACGTGCTCTCGAGACTGGTCGTTTTTAGCTGGATTACGTTCGAAGCCATGCCGAGGCACAGTTGTACATTATACATATCGTCTATATATGCGAGATGTGGTACCTATGATGCATGTACATATCTGTTGGCCGTATACCTGTGCATTGCATGTGCATGTATATATGCGTGTACATATATGCGCACGGCATATGGTGATATACTCCGTACATACTCTGTGAATCTCCATGGGGTTGTACTCCGTATTGTCTGATGCTGCCGGCGGCATCATACAAGGTTGGGCATTCCTTCGCAGTCAAATCCGCATGAATACGCTGCTACCATGTACCTACCTACCTACTGTATCTACCTACATTTTCACCATCTGTTGATTTTCCTTGTCTATAGATTTAGTCTTTAGATTCCCATCGGCCTACGAATTTTCGTTTCTTCGGAATTCTAATTTCTCCCATCGGCATCACTCTCCATTATTCTAATGTCGTCCCGAGTCCCATCGCCCACGCGGCACGCCTCACTGCCACGTTGGATCGTGGACGTCGACCTCAAGGCTCAGCCCACCATCTGCATGCACTGTGCAGGCATCTGGTTTTCAGTCGAGCACTTGTGTAATGTGACGTTACATTAGACCTGCGCCTCCATATCACGAATCAAGGCTATATTGCATGGGTGCCCCAAATGTGCTTGCATCCAAGGTCCAGGATAGGTATGCTAGGTACTTCTGCGAGTGAACGCCTCCGTCGCATGCGAGCCGCCGGCGGCCGGCCGGGCCAGAATCAGATGCTGTTGCTTGAGTCTCGACGCGCCGGGTCGCTGCAGCCTGCGGTTATTTTCCAACAAGCGCGGCTTACAGTATATGGTTATGGTTACCTTAAAATTTCTAACTAAAGACAAGGTCAAGCCTCAAGGAATTAGGAGAAAGGCGTTGAAACTTGACTTGGCAAGCTGGCATAGCGAATATAAGAATTGATGATCATTGGTCAGTTGGAATTTTCACTTGGAAATAGGAACAGATTGATCTATTCGTATTGAAAAAGACGTTCACTTGACGGGTCAACCGTCATGGCAGACGGCGGAGTCCGGACGTGTCACGCTTGACAGTTGACACTAAGCACTTGCCATTTGGCAAATTGGCATTAAACTTATGGTCAAAGACTCAATTTTCAATGTAGGATCACTTTATTTTAATCAATAAATTTGAGATTTTACGAGTTATACTAGACTCTAGTTGCTTGGCTATTCAGGCAGACCCTACAGCCTGAGCCACTTACAACTTAATACTTATAAGTTATCCCCATATTCAACCATATGGTTTCTTGTCCTTCTATAACAATGATCAAACTTATTGATATTATCTCGTTGAGATGAATGTCAATGATCAGGTTGCCTGTAGACTCTGTCTATAGCGTTTCTGTACTATGAACATCGTGGGGTTCGGAACCTCAGAATCGCTTGACGCTTCTAGTATTATCCTTTATGAATAAGGCTTGAATTGCCCAATGCCCGTTTCCTTGCGGCAATTGAGAATTTGTTTCTTTGCATTGACATTCCATTCCCGAATCCCATGACGAGAATCAGAAGTGTAAGTTAAGCTGTTGAAGTATTCATATTGTCGTAACGTCGTTCTCACCACGACTTCGGACTCCACGTCGCTGCGCCGCACGAGCGCTTAGTTCAAGTTAGACCTGCTGCTAGCATGCTAAACTTAAAGTCTAAACACCAACCTTTGTGAACAAGTTTGCTCTTTCACTGTTCACATAGGTCCGGCCTGCGGCCCTGCTTCAAGGATCACTGGTGAGTCGTTCATCGTTCATCGTTCATCGTTCATCGTTCATCGTTCATCGTTACTGTCAACTGACAAAACAATCTAGAGTTCGTGTGCTCAACTGTCAATAGTAAGATTATAGATGTATTATCTCACTATTATTAAAATCGAAATAGATTTATAATTTATTCGCCTGTGTGTGCTGGCGGCGCTGCTGCACAGTGCGCACACTAAGGCTGCACTGTATTGAGTCTTCTCAGTTCTGGAAGACTGGAGTCACTGGACCTGACAGAAATGAAACTTACTTCCCTGTTCCAGCACAGTGCACGCAGGGCTTGTCTCTTGAAGCTTCACTATTCATAGCGTTCAAATTTTGGGATAAATATTGTAGCGGTCCAACGAAACCGCGTTGCTGGCAGCTGCGGGACAGTGTCCTGATTCCCTGGAGACTAAGACCTAATTTTGAACGAGCATGACTGTATGACAAGATCCAAAGCGTAGACGAGAAGTATCCTGCCCTTACAATTTACAACTGCATCTTCTAATTCTATAACCTTCTATTTGCTTTCCAAGTTCCCTTTTCTTAAGGTACCAAACTTCCAAACCTACAGCGCGGCAAGGCCTTAGACGGGGCAACGCGATATCATACGACGCGGACGTATTCAATGACAGCCCTAAGCTGAATTTTCTCATTCGACGTTCGTTACTCGTACAATCTCTGAAACGGCGGAACTGCTTCTGTGAAAGTTCATCATCTATTCAGGCCTCGGATTCAGGTGCAGGGCCACTTGGCACTGGCCAGCCTTGTTAGTGTTACAGGTGAAAAGCCGGACCAAAGCCTCACGTCATGGCCATGCGAACCAAAAAAAATACGCTGTAAAAGCTTGGCATTGGCCCTGGCAAACCTGATGGAAGAAAAGTTGATAGAAACCTCTGAACCCTTGTATATACCTAGGTCTTCGCCATGCGGTCCGTGGAATTGTCAATTGATGGGCTTGATCGGCTAATGTCATAATGAACGCTCCGTCTTAATAGTTGCGACCACTGCTTATAGTGAAGCATAGCCACAATGGACTATGTCCTTTGGTATCAAAGACCATACATACTACCTATTAGTTTATCGACGAGGCATTACACAATGCACAATTATCTCCATCCACGTGCTTCGAAACGAGAACTAGGTACTAAGATTGTAGCATGACTGAGCGACCTTCCCGTTCGAGATTCGAACTAAAGTTGCGGGAATATGTACGAACAAGACGCCGGCGAGTCGTGGACATGTCGACGCGGTGTCGCGGCTTGCTTCGCATAGGGCTCCTATCTGTTTTGGCCCGGCGCCCGGCGCCCATGGAAATCTTGTAAAGTTGTACATACATACGGATACATAGACGGAGCGAGTGCATCAGCATTGGCCAGTCAACTCAATCAAATTAAGCTTGTCTCCCCACGACCGCCGGTGGGTCTGAGTCTTGACCGGATAGATGGAGTGGTTATGCCGCCATCAGGGTGCGCATTGGGTTGGAATTGGGGCTGGAAAGGCCTGAGATCTATTGGCTCGGCCTCGACCGGGCCTAAATGTTAGTTTATTACAAGCGTCGTTTGTCAGGAACCAGCTGCCATTTGTCACTATGAGAATCATATACATATGCATGCATTGTATGTGCATCCATTATGACTCTCTGTTTCCATGGTGCGTGTGTTGCAGCTTAGCTACGGAATAGCTTCGGCCCCGTACAGGAAGGTGGACGCTTGAAGCTTCTGCTGAGTTGTAAGTACTAGGGGGGTTTAGTTTGTAGACAACCCATCCGTCTCGAAGTCTCTCGACCTACAAGCCGGTCGGCACTCAAACAAAGTGCCGGACTCCGTGGAGCCAATCAAAGCATTCCCATGTCTTTGCATTCAAAAGCCAATGAGAGCAGACAATGTGCATGATGCCATGTTGCTGTGTATTACTGTAGGTACATACCTACCTGCCAGAAAGCACCATCTCTCTGACCGAGGCCTGTTAAGGGTTCGTGCAGTCCGATTATGATCCCAACAGCCTTCCCGACAGGGACAAGCGATCCTTTTTCTTGCCACAGCGTCCGCGGAGGTCAGATCGTCGACGGGCCGAGGCAGACTGCGATCCGAACTTTTTATTGCCGAACTCATAACACACATTGTACATATGTATGTACGTATGATATTGACCATCATATATTTCCAAGATTGCTTGGGATCTTGGGTCCAGCTTGTTCCTGGTTCGGCCAATATCCGTTCAATTGCCAGGATAGGGGGCGTCGGAACAGGGCCGCCTGCCGAGATCAGGAGTGTTGACCAGGATCATGGAATGCGGAAAAAGAAAGCCCATTCGAGACAACGGGGTCTTCCTGGCCAAGCCACCTAGGTCTAAGGTAATAAGGTACGGCGTTGCACCAGCACAATGCATTCCTACGGAGTACATAGATGCACGCCAACGGACGGTGTCGCCGATGGGCAGAGGACAAGGGGGCTAGCGGCCGTGGGTAGGGGTCAAGGAGTGCAGCACTGCAGCGTGCAGGTCCTGATGCGAGCGAGCTTGCCGCAAGAAGAAATAGGAAAAGTCACGATTTTTTTCTTCTTAAATAAAAGGCTTGAAAGGTATACCGGTGTCAACATTGGCAGCCAAACCATATTCTCCCGCGCGAAAATGACGTTCAGGTTCGTTCGCGTGAACGTGGCGTACAGGAGTATAGGATATTGATCAAACGCTAGGAGGTACCTACCTAAGGTATGTACCTTGTACGACGCATCCACAATTTTGTAACATTGGTGACGGGGGCCAATTGGCTGCAACGCTTGGGCAATGCAAGTAAGTCCCGGTTCGAGCACCTTGAGCATCGTCACCTTAGAGCACCACCGTGCCATCTCTCCGTTTGAAATCGTGTGCTCTCATTGCGGCCGCCATAGGAAGGTTACGTATGTACATATCACGGACAACAAAACCAAACCTCGGCATATTGGCACACGAGGTTGGATTACCTGCGCAGCTAGGTATGGATCAATCAAATACCCTTGCCTATGCTCCGTAGGTACGGAGTATGTATGTACAATGGTACATACCTATATGTAAATGCAAATATACTTGCCACCCGATTTTACCTAAGACAGGTCCCATCTCCAAACGGCATCACGTTAAAGCCGGGCTACCTAGTGGCTAGGTATGTAATCCTGATTGCGAATCTATTCTCGGGTATCTTGTCCCGGCTAGATGGTCGACTAGCACGGATCATCGTCTCGTTATCTTTCTTTGTGCTCACTGCGAGCCGCTTCAAGGCCGGCTGGCAGAACGGCAATTCATAAGCAACAAAAATGAACACAGAGCATATGCTTGCCAGTCGCCATGATGGCAAAGGATTTCAGCTGAGTTGCGTTTCTCATTTTCAAATTTCACCATTTCGAGCCATGCTGTGCTGCTCATCCGTACTCTCTACAAAGAAGTTGCATTTTTTTTTCGGGCTGTGGCATCAGGTTTCAACTGTAAACTCCAAGCAGTATGACAGGGGTCGCCCTTCTTCTTGGGACTCAATCTACCACATCGTATTTGTGCAGGAAACGAGGCCTGGGGACATCCTTGCCTTGCCAACTAGTGCTCGTGCGGCCAAAGATGACTCCGTACTACGTAGTACTCCGTATACGCTGGGTAAGATCTGAGAGGCACAGCGACTCTGGTAGCCTCCTGTAGGATTTGCCATTAGATCCTCCACAAATTAATGCTAACTCGACAGAGACACCGTCAATAAAAGTGCCCGGAGTTTTTGTGTATGAATGTCTGTCTCGGTTCTGCACGCCATCTATGCACCATGCTTCTAGAAGGACGGGAGAAGCAAAGCCGCCAGCCCTGTTCATGCCGGACAGGCATACAAACCGTGACGGTGGGTTCGATGGCTAGATTCAGATGGTACATATTGACTTGGCAGGAAGGCTGCAAAAAGCAAGTCCTCTGAAGGACACGACCTGACACGGCAGAGAGGTCACAGAAATGAACACGTTCAGAGGGCAGAGGGCACCATCGGCGACGCCAGGGGGATAATGACCTTCAGTGATGGCGAGGCGCATCCGGCCAGCCAAAGCAAATTGGGCATCCTGACCCTGGCTTCTGCCATCACAGGCATTGATTGCGAAGTGAACAGGCGGCAACCGGATGCAGCGCGATGCATGCTGCGGCATGGGAGAGGCTGCGACCATAGTGTTTCGAAATGCGTTAAGACTGCGGTAAGGAGTCGATGCGGTTCCTGAAACGACGGCCGAGTTCTGGCCCTGTTGGTGTCGTCGAGTGGTCGGTGGAGGACCAGACGAAGCAGACGAAAGGGCCTGAGGGGGAAAGGGGGCGGGGGGGCAGAGTCCAGAGTCCAGAGTCCAGACCCATGAAGATGAAGCAGACGAACCCCCCGCTTGTGGTCCCTGAGCAGTGAGGCGACCAAAGAAAAAAAACAGGCGACTCGGCTGCGGAGATGGCGCCAGTCTAGCTCGATTTTGGGCACAGAGGCGAATCGTCAACTCGGGCCGGTATTGTGAAGAAGACAAGATACGATGCGGCGTGGACGCTGTGACCTCGCAAGGGGTCCCAATTGCTCTGTTAGAGCGACGCACGCACAGCCAAATGGAGCGTTTCGTGCCGCTTTGGTCTGGTCTGCTACAGGGGCATGTCACTGGGATTCAGGAGTCATTCCTTCCCGCGGCTGCCCGAGAGCGTCGACGGACTCCGGGCTGAAATGAACCTGCTTCTCAACATCTTCTGGAAGCCATCCCCTGTCGCGACGTCTTTTCGCGGCCTCGCGTGCCTTTTACACTCTTATTCCCCGCCTCATCCTGTTGCCTCTGCCTGACCGTCTTCCTGTTCCTAGCTTTCTGCCGACTGATGAATCGACGTAGCCTCTGAACGACTATTTGCTTGCTGTTTTGCTATCCCGACGTCGACAAGGAACAACCCTGCCTCTGCCGCCTGGACTCACTCACACTCACGAGAACCGTGTTGAAGGATTGAAATCATTGCTCGTCCGCCTCTGTTTGCACGCTCTTGCTATCATCAGCCTGTCTTTACTGGATACCTTGCTGCCTCGAATTGGCCGATCCTCTGAATTCGCGTCTGCTCTACAACCATATTCATCGCGCCGTTGACTGCGTGTCATCAGGCCATCGGCCACCCGAGTTCATCAGCGTCGTCCGTTGTTCACCACGCGAGACCTGCCGCATCAAATATTCACAGGTGGCGAGCTCGAGTGCGCATAGACCTTGACGATACCGAACTCCAACAATTAAATAAGGCCAGGGAACAGACCGCTTGATACAATCAACTTCGCAGCAACACGAATTTTGGATGCCGTTTCTCGGCATTTCCCACAGCCCTGCCATGTTTTCGCCCCAGAATCAACCTCAAGAACACGCCCACCTGCGACAGCTGACAGACGACGATCGGCAGCAACTGCTGCGGCTGGTCCAGCGATATGGCGTCCCCAGCCTTTGTAGTGCAATGACTGGATCGCAGGCATCTTGTAAGTTGGTTACTTGCCATGTTATTTCTACAGATATTGGAGAATGCGCGCCCACTTCAGCCAGACTCATGCCAGAGAGAACTCACTGACTGACTGACCAACTTCAGCGGGGGATTTCGCACTTCCACCGAGTATTTTGCCCAGCAGTCTCAGCGCTGCATCATTGCCCTGGTCTGGATCAGATGTGTCCTGCTGCAGATCGGACGATGCTTCCGTTCACACACAATATACGTGGCCAGAGGTGCCGCACGACGTACAATCCATGCACGACTCAGAACCGGGCAACATGAGCGAGCGATCTTGGCTGGACTCACCTGCTGCAATCCAGTCACCTCTGCCTCCGCCTCTAGGAGATATCACCTCATATCCATCTCCGCGACTGACGGCTCCTACTTCCAAGAAATATCAATGTCCCATGTGTTTCCTCGACAATAGTCCTGTGGGTTTCGGGCGCAAAAGCGACTTCAAGAAGCATTTGCACAACTTCCATGGAGCCGACGTCGTCTGGATATGTCGCACAAAGGGATGCCACTCGAATTTCACCACGGAGCGGGCCTACAGTACCCACGCCAAAGACGCACATCGGATGAAGGCACTGCCGAACAGCACCGCACGAACCGACTTGTGTGCCCAGCTTGTCTTCTCCTGCGGCTTTTCAACCTGCAAAGAACGTTTATTCGAAGCCCAATCAGCCCACGATGCGCCGGCCACCCGAGAGAAGCATTTCGAACACATTGCCAAGCATTTTGAAGACGGATTCAACGTGAAGCAATGGGAGTTTCGCGTGCAAGTTCAGAACTTGATGAGGCAACCTATGGTAAAGCCTATCTGGAAGACATGCATCTGGCCGAAAGAAAAACGGCAGCAGCTCTACTGGCGGCCGCGCTCTTCGGCAGATTTGAAGCGCATGCTAGAATGCCGCCATTTGGGCAACGATATATCGACACTCGTCCGACTGGCCTTTATTCTCGGAACTGCACCATTTACAAGCCCAGCCACCCCGCCGCCGGCCGAAATAGACATGTATTTCCAGCTTCCGTACCGCAGCTGCTGTCCCATCAACTCTCCGGACCACAACATTGAGCCCGCAGCAGATGGCATCAAGACCGAAGACGATGCGTCCACACTGACCACGGCAAAGTGTCGCTCAAGCATCGCCACAACAGTCTTTAGGCTATCGAGTCGGCACGTAAAACGCTCGTCTCGCTCGTCTCGCTCGTCGACGCCCGCCGGTGCCATGGGACCGACCAGCGCCCCGACTAGCGCCCCGACCAGCGCCCCTACCGTCGTTGCCCCATGCGCCAGCACTTCGCCTCCCACGCCGATCTCAACGCCCAGTAGCACCAGCCAGGGCGATATCACAATGAGCGACGATGCGACAAGCGGTCCTCATCCCGGCACGCCGTTCCCGATCCCGAACGAAACTGTCTGGCCCGTGGATGCACCCCAATTTGCACCCGAGATGCCACAGGACTTGCCCAAGCAGGCCGGCTCACCTTTTGGTGAGCCCCTGATGTACGCCATGCCAATGGAGCAGAGTCCGCACCACTCTTACTACAGCATGGAGTCGTTCCCCTCCTATCCCGCCAACCAAGGTACTATTCCACACGGCATGTACGATTACTCCACGAGCGCCAGCCCAGCGTCCATGTCCCGACCAGCAACGCCGGTGCCGTACAAGCGACCAGCTTCCTGGAGCCGAGTGGTCAGCATGGAAGGGCTGCGCCCGAGCAAGAAAGCTGCTCAAGAGGTGGTGTCTACAATGCTGGGCATGTAGACGGCACTCCTCTCTGACTGTGTATCATCTTTGCTTTGCACGAAGATGTTGACATTGTATCTTGACTTATACGAGCATAGCGGAAATCTTGAATTATGGCGTTCGAAACACAAGCATCGCATTTAACACGAGCTTCTGAAACTCTCCAAACATGGCGTCAGGCGATCAAACATCACGAGGCTGGAACAACTGAAGTTGCCATTCTCATGACAGACCCCACCCACTGTGACCTGTCCGGCGCCTTGTCGATGCTGGTGTGGACCACGCCCTCACTCCAATGAAGTAGGGCATTTCATCAAATCGCGAACCAGAAACAGTCTTACTTGATACTTTTGCTTGCGGCCTCGGCGTCGATGAGGCGTTTGGGAATGGCTCGCAACTCAAAAATCTGCGTAGCTGTCTATGGGAGCTGTAATGCCCAGGCCTGCTTCTCATGCTAGCTGTCTGTATCCATCATTTGTGTTGTCCATTTTCCCTTGCATTTATTAATGCCTTTCTGATTCTCATGTACGAATTTGCATTTCTTGTTGTGGAATGTTGTTTTGAACACTGTTTTCTTCGTTTCTTGGGGGGGCTTGGATTTCTGGGATACGATCTATAATTGCTTTGACCACGCACGCGCCAACGGGCAGAATCTGTACATGTACACTACGGGGGAATATTCATGTATCATATACCACGGGAGGAGTTTAGGATTAGCATCAGTAAGCGACGGTCGCGATGAAAGAAGCGACAGAAGATGGGTATTAATATGCGATGGCGCAAGCGACGGACGACTAAGCGTTTGAATAATTGGATTGCAATTCTAATAACTTTGCCTTTGAACTGGTGATCTTGCGGTTGCATGTATGCTTCTTGTGGTGCATCGTGCAGACACGACAATGTCTGTGAAATTGGGAACGGTAGAGCGGCAGAAAGGCGATAAGAGAGACAATTGGTGAGTGAGTCGGGAGAGCTAAGAGGCCATATGGCAAGCGATGTGTGTAATTGACACAAATAGCCCATCTCTAGTCACACGTGTAAGGACACTTGCACCTCAGAACATGAGGTCACACAGCGTGAGCCAGAAGTAGAAGCAATGTTGCAAAAGCCACACCACATGAGTCAGAATCGACGGTTGAGAGTGACGATGCAGAAGTGAGAAGCGATACGAGAGATATTACCAGAACCTCAGGCACTTCTGTCTGTCTGAAGGCTTTCTATGAGTCAGATGGAGAAAGAAATCTCTAGGGATTGCTTGATAGCCAAAGTCGATTATGGCGCCTTGGATGAGAGGCGTTTCCGTTCTCCAAGTCCCTGGTCAGGCCCCTATCAATGAGATAGAGACGCGGTGATCCGGTCTTTATGATGATGACGATGATGTGCATTTTCGGGTTCATTAATGAGTGGGTGGTATGAGGAAAATGAGATTTCTACATCTCATCTTATTCTTATGTGTTTATTTCGTTCCATGTGTAATGAGTGCGTACCTATGCCGATGCAAAGAGCGCTATGTATTGGGACAAGGAGCCACCGATCATTGGCTCGTGAAAGACGCTGATTGGCTGACAGCAGGAGAATCTCTGGAAACGGGACGTTGACGATGTCTGATGTGCTGACTCCTGAGTGCGGCATGGCGGACTTGGTAGACCGACTGGGAGTAACCTCTTGGCCCTTGAGCCTTGGCTACATTACCATCGACGAAGTGGCGAATCATTTCCCTTAGTTTCCCTCCTCTCGTCTGTTTTCCGCCCGCTGTCAATCTTCATGTAACTCAGACAGTAACTGCGGGGAGATGCGGAGGCGACATTCACGATTCACCACCCGCCAACCCCTCAATCCCGGCCAATACCTAGCTCAAGAAGAAGAAACGACTTTCTCGGACTTGAACCGGCTTATTTATTTATTAGGTCTACATACTCCGTACCGTCTGGCCCAATTCCTTCCCATCTGCCTCTGATCAATACATACCTAATGGACGAATTCGCTGGCACTAGGCTGAAAAGGGGGACGTGGCAAAGTTCGATTAATCGCATTGACTACATACACCTCCTAACAAAGTCTAAAAGGCTAACTTGCAAAGAACGGCCAAACCCCCCCACCTTTCAGGAGCCCCGATCAACGCCCGCCCGCTTGACTCATAACCACTTTTTTTTTTGCCCCTTCACGGTTTCTCGCCCTACAGTAGTTCGAACCAGCCGATTCAACTACATATTCCTAGCTGCTTATGCATCACGTTGATGCCGTGGAACACGATCCGACCGACGACATATCCTTCACCTGCGAGACACTGATACGGATTTCGCATTTCCGGCCGAGTTATTCTTGTTCGCCCCCATTGCGTACAGAGTAGGCGACCGAAGAAAAAACCAGGTCGGCTCTCCACACCAAAAGTCGCGATGCTCCGAAGTCGCCAGGCCTCCAAGGCCTTGCAGGCCGCAACCCAGACGCGATCATTCACATCCACGACATCTCCAGCTGCTGTAAAGGCCTCGAGAAAGGTTTCATCTGGGCAACGAAGTCAAGCGACCGTCGCTGCAGCAACTTCTTCAGCGCCGTAAGTAGAAAATATACTCGTGCCGACATCGGCTGCAGGTCGCTCGACTACGGAAAAAAAGAGATTGGAACACGAACATGGCGGTGGAATTCGAGAACTACAACATGAGTCGTGGAGTCAAGACAGAAACATACTGATAGATGAGTAGTCGCGTGCGTGCGGTACCGAGTCCTTCTTTCAACACAGACAGTCAGAGCCATGTGCAGCCATTGGCGAATCGGGCAAAGCCCGACATGGACGAATCGTACGTATTGAAACAAGCAGCTGGAAAGAAAATCCCAAATGCGGTTCTTTTCCATCTATGAGACCCCTTTTTGGCCTTTTGGATGCTTCTTGAATCATCGGCTCATGAAACCAGGTTCATCGGGAAGACGGGAGGCGAAATCTTTCACGAGATGATGCTGAGGCAAAATGTGAAGCACATCTGTATGTCACGGTCCTGCTCTACGTACAGGAGCCATTCTCCTGCAATGTGATCTGTACTCCTACTCCTTCTACGTTGCTTGTTGGCTGACTCCAGTAGTCGGCTACCCTGGCGGTGCCATCCTGCCGGTTTTCGATGCCATCTACAACTCAAAACATTTCGATTTCATTCTACCCAGACACGAACAAGGCGCCGGCCACATGGCGGAAGGGTACGCGAGAGCGAGTGGCAAGCCTGGTGTGGTCCTCGTAACTTCGGGCCCCGGAGCGACGAACGTCATCACACCTATGCAGGATGCCCTATCGGACGGAACGCCCTTGGTCGTTTTTTGCGGCCAGGTGCCTACTACAGCGATTGGAAGCGATGCGTTCCAAGAGGCCGACGTTGTGGGCATCTCGCGCGCCTGCACCAAGTGGAATGTTATGGTGAAGAACGTAGCTGAACTGCCCCGCCGAATCAACGAGGCCTTTGAGATCGCCACATCAGGTCGTCCCGGTCCTGTCCTTGTCGACTTGCCCAAGGACGTCACAGCTGGTATTTTGAGGAGAGCCATTCCCACCGAGGCTACTCTTCCGTCTCTGCCCAGTGCTGCGTCTCGCGCCGCCATGGAGCACAACAAGAACCAGCTGCGGTCGTCCATCAAGCGCGTGGCCGAGCTCTTCAATATTGCCAAGCAGCCCGTCATCTATGCTGGTCAAGGTATCGTCCAGTCCGAGGATGGACCCGCGCTTCTGAAGGAGCTCTCCGACAAGTGCTCCATTCCCGTCACCACCACGCTGCACGGTCTGGGAGGATTCGACGAGCTCGACGAGAAGTCTCTGCACATGCTAGGCATGCACGGCTCAGCTTACGCCAACATGGCCATGCAAGAAGCCGACCTGATTATTGCCCTCGGCAGCCGCTTCGACGACCGCGTCACCGGAAACATTGCCAAGTTTGCACCCGGCGCCAAGGCGGCCGCTGCACAGAAACGAGGCGGCATCGTGCATTTCGAAATCATGCCCAAGAATATCAACAAGGTCGTGCAGGCCACCGAGGCCATCGAGGGCGATGTCGCCGCGAGCATTAAGCTCCTCCTCCCCGAAGTCGAACCCCGCTCCATGGACGACCGTAAGGCCTGGTTCGACAAGATCCGCGACTGGAAGCAAAAGTGGCCTCTGTCTCACTTTGAGCGTTCCGAACGCGGCGGCCTGATCAAACCCCAGGCTCTCATCGAAGAACTAAGCAATCTGACTGCCCACCTCAAACATAAGACCTACATTTCCACCGGCGTCGGCCAACACCAGATGTGGACCGCCCAGCACTTCCGATGGAGACATCCCCGCAGCATGATCACCTCGGGCGGTCTCGGCACCATGGGCTACGGCCTCCCCGCCGCCATTGGCGCCAAAGTAGCCCAGCCAGACGCCCTTGTCATCGATATTGATGGCGATGCCTCCTTTGGCATGACTCTCACCGAACTAGCCACGGCCTCACAATTCAATATTGGCGTCAAGATTATTGTACTGAATAACGAGGAGCAGGGCATGGTAACGCAGTGGCAGAATCTCTTTTACGAGGATCGCTATGCGCACACGCATCAGGTGAATCCAGATTTTATGAAGCTGGCAGAATCGATGCGCATCCAGTCACGTCGTCTGGTAAACCCGGCTGATACGGTGGAGTATTTGACATGGTTGATTAACTCGGATGGGCCGGCTTTGTTGGAGGTTGTCACGGATAAGAAGGTTCCTGTGCTGCCCATGGTGCCGGCGGGATCAGCGTTGCATGAGTTTTTGGTTTTTGATGGAGGTATGTTACTTCGTCCCCCCCGATTGAAACCTGCACTATTTGAGCTGCGTTGCGTGGCACGACACTAACACAAATCGCCTCTCACAGAGAAAGACAAGAAGCGACGTGAAGTCATGAGAGAGCGAACGCGTGGTCTACATGGTTGAGACATACATATATGGGCCACTCGCGATCGTTCCCGACGAAGCAACCCAGAAAGAACCTCAGTTCTTCCGCAAGTAAACCTCCAGTCTTTTTTTTTTTTTAGTTCCTGAACTTCATCTTTATTCCCCTTTCTCCGTTTTCTCGGGGGTCCCCTGTACCGAGATTTGTGCCATTCTCTCGGCGGATCTACGTACGACACCAAATCTAGCCGGCTCCAAATAAATTCGCCGTCGCCATGACGCTAGGTAGTAATTTCCGAAAGCACCCAATCGGCAATTATGGGCGAGAATATATTCTTTACCAACACCACGGTTCTAGGCTCAAATCAGTGCGGGAATGCCCCTTCCTATCACAGTCTCATTATTAGGGGTGATGAATGCACAATTGAGTTGGCTAGTTGGTTGATAAGCGCTTATTAATTCACTCGTGTCAACACGTCCCTAACGCTAAAGATATCATCCTTGATGAGAGCTTACCCTTCACAAGGGGCCAAATTTAAGGCACAAAAAGTTTTTGTTTGGGCGACTGGCGCCATAGATATTTAGCACAAATTTGTCTATTCAATAAGATTCAGAGCCCGCGGGCGAAACGGCGTTGAGAAAAGTTTCTTCCTTTTTTTTTTCTTTTTTCTTTCGGAATTTCTACCTACTGTACCTTCATCTTAGCTCAAATCTATTTTACTTGTTGAAGGTCCTGTGATTGGTCATTCGGTAGTAGAGCGTATGATGTGATCTGATACCTAGCTTAAACATCCTCTTCTTTCACGTGGCGCAACAGCACCTACAAAGGTTGCTTCGTACCTACCTACCTAGTGCATGTGTGTACATAGGTAGGTACATATGTATTCGACAGGAAAAGAGGATGTCGAATATTCGCCACGAACCACGGCCCCAACGGGCCCCTGGAAAGTGCGGGGAAAAGGCTTTGTCCGCTTGCTAGTGGGTGTCCGTCATTACAATGATCACCTGCCATGTTCCTCTTCAGAATTTGTCACTTCATCATTCACATTGTAGCATCATAGCATCACTATTTCATCATCTCACCCTCCTTGTACTTTATTCCACCATACCTTAGGTACCTTAGGTATCTAGGTACATACCTGCTTTACCCCGCCATCTAGGTATCACCCAATCATACACCAACCATCCACCAGCCATCTTTCAGTACAATAGTAAGCCCAGTAAGCCGGCAATGGACATAACCCCGCCCCCGATTCTCCTCGAGGCTAGAGATCATCCGCGCCACATGGAATCCACGATATTTCAGGGAAACGTCCGAATGGCTGCTGAGCCACCTTCTCACTTTCTCGAGCTGTGACTCGTGAGTCTGTGACCTTCCTAAAATAGGCTTCTCATAGCACGAACCAAAATCTGGGTCACAGTACCCCTCATACTACAGGTAGTTTCGCGCCAGTGTCGCGATGCTCTCACTATGGCCATTGACTTGCTGGAGTATTCCCCAGATTTCTGGAAATACTGTCCATCTCAAGTTCTCGGACATTTCGTTTCCCGGCAAAAAGAAGATGCAGTAGGTAGTGTACCAAGAAGAAAAGGATTCCCCTCTGTTTCTCCTAACGCCAACCACCTCCGTCTATCTTTAGAACTGAAGCTGGAACCCCAGTTCTTCAGATCCCCAAAATGTTACCTAATTCTTCCCCATCTTCATCAAAAGGGCATCCTTTACTCCGTAGTTGACGGCCACTCTTTTGCCGCCTCTGTTGGCAGTCAAACTCTCAGCCAGTTTACCTATTGTGCTATGAGGTACGGAGTACTTCGAGTTGCTCAACACCATCTGCCCCACATCCACCACAGAACCACAGATGTACCTAAGGTACCTCATCGATCTCAAAGATGTCTCAATGCCTCCTTTCCTCACTTGCAAATACAAACTCCCGACGGCCCGGCACGCGACATTGGAACGTTCAAAGGCAAGATGGATGCCAAGCATTGATTTGAATTGATTGAGATATGTACCTAGACACTTTTAAGTGGGGACAATGGCCAAGAGTTTCATCCCAGCGTCCGTTTCATATCCAGGCGATACTAGATACTAGATAGACATGTCCCTCGTCGGAGGCGCAGCTACGTTTGCCGATTACCTACGGTAGATTGGAGAAGCTCCGGACAATCGTTGAGTGAGCCAAGGACAGTTCGTCGGCTGGCCAGGACCTGATATAGGAGGTAGGTACTGTGCAGCGGGCCCTTCGGGAGCGGGAGCGGTGGCCCCCCACCCTGGTTGTTGAAGAAGTTGTGAGACAGTGTGGAATATGATGATAGATGAAGATGATGAAACTAGAATCTGACCACCTGTGCGGAACA
>QEQW01000136.1:0-51250 GCA_004016085.1 Claviceps quebecensis
AAGAGCGTACATTTTACGGGAGGCTAATAAGTGCAAAAGATACATCATTGAGATCTCTAGCACTAAAGACGTACATCCTGCCATTCTAGACGACGATGCCGCTGAAGGCCGTGGTGGCGACGCCAGAGATGCGAGAGACTCGAGAGACGCCAGGGACAACAACTACAGGGGTAACAAGAGCAAGAAAGAAAAGAGGAAAAAGGGCCAAAACACGGAGCGCAGCTTTGGCAACTCACGGGACGCCATTCAGCTGTGCAACAGTCGAGGCTTGTACTCTGAGTTTTCTCCGCGGGAATGCAAGTATGGCGACAAGTGCCGCATGTCACATGATATACGCAAGTACCTCGAAGAAGGGCGCAGAGGTGATGTCGAGGCGTTTGAGGGCAAGTGCCCCGTCTTTGAGCAGTATGGCACCTGTTTCTCCGGCTGGAAGTGCAGGTTCGTTAGAAGCCACATGAAAGAGGTGGAGCACGATGATGGACGCAAAGAGCTGGTTCTGATCGACAATTCCAACGATAAGGAGTTTGCTGGAGAGGACGGAAGCAAAAAGGTTCAGGTCACTGGCGGTGACGAAACAGACGAGCGGCGTCCAGGAATATACAACAATGTCGACATGTCCATCAAGATCGAGCTCAACCGAAAACGTGTTGACTTCACCAAGGCTGACGAGTACATCAAGTGGATGAACGATGAAGCCAATATCAACAACGACATCAACCAACTCCGCAAAGACCAGTCCGGAGAGAGCATCGACGACATCCGCGCCCGTTTCGTCGATCCGCCCTTCAAGCCGTCGGAGAAGCGGCGGTTGTATTTTGGGCCTGAGACACCAGCCCTGGCCCCCCTCACTACGCAAGGCAATTTGCCATTCCGACGACTCTGCGTTGAGCTTGGCTGCGAGCTCACCTACTCGGAGATGGCCATGAGCATGCCTCTCCTGCAGGGCACCAAGGCGGACTGGACACTGCTCAAGGCACATGAATCAGAAGTCTCCCCGCCAGCATTCAAGCCAGGCAAGACCAATATCGTGTTTGATAACTACGATCACGCACGGGATATCCGATTCGGCGCACAGATCTCAGGCAACCAACCCTGGATCGTGACCAAAGCTGCTGACGTCCTCAACCGTTTCTGTCCGAAATTGCGGCTCATCGACCTCAACTGTGGCTGCCCTATCGACATGGTGTTCAAGTCAGGTGGAGGGTCCGCCCTCCTCGAGGCGCAGGGCAAGCTCGAACGCATGATCCGCGGCATGAACGTCATGTCAGGCGAGATCCCCATAACGGCCAAGATTCGAACCGGCGTGAAGAACTCCCGTCCCACGGCCCCGGCCATCATCAGCAAGCTGGCATTCGGCTCCCGCGAGCACCGCGAACGTCTCGGCGCCCCGGGCTGCGCAGCCATCACCCTCCACGGCCGCAGCCGCGAGCAGCGGTACACCAAACGCGCCGACTGGAGCTACATTGGCGAATGCGCCGCCATCGTCAAGTCGTACAACGAGCAGAAGTATGCTCTCACTGACACAGCCGCCGATCCCGACCCCAGCACCCTCCCCAACGCCAAAGACGGCCGCATATTCTTTCTCGGCAACGGCGACTGCTACTCCCACGTCGAGTACCGAGAACATATCGAGAAGTCCCGCGTCGACACCGTCATGATTGGACGTGGCGCCCTCATCAAGCCCTGGCTGTTTGAAGAGATCGAAAAGGGCCAGTACCTCGACAAATCTGCCACCGAGCGCCTTGTCTACATTGAGAAATTCGTACGCTATGGCCTCGACGCCTGGGGCTCGGATGAGCAAGGCATAGGCCTCACCCGGCGGTTCCTCCTCGAGTGGCTGAGCTTCGCGCACCGGTATATTCCCATCGGACTGCTGGAACACCTGCCCCCGAGTTTGAACGATAGGCCGCCTGCGTATGTCGGCCGCAATGACCTCGAGACGTTGATGGCGAGTGGTAATTACAAGGATTGGATCAAGCTCACGTTTGTGCCCCCTTTTCCGTCTTCTGGTATTGCTGTTCCTGCATTGATACTAACCTTGATGTGTTGACTGTAGGGAAATGTATCTTGGCCCTGTGCACCCTGGATTTGAGTTCCAGCCCAAGCATAGATCCAATGCCTATGAAGCAGAGGGATAGCGTGTGCAAGAATTCTCCTATCATGAAAGCATGAAAACAGAGGTATTTGTGGGTCTTGGGCCTAATGCTCTTCTTTTCCATCTGCTCAAAAGTTTTAAGTCAGTGCATAAGTTTCGGTGGTGAGGTATAAACGGAGCGAGTAGATTCATATCATTTCTGCATGCCAAGACATTCAATCGAAACATGTTCAAGATCTTGTGAAGAAGCACAAGCCCTTGCGTGTCAATACAAAATCTATATCTCTATTGGAAGAACGAACAATCCGTACGTGTACGTTGTATGTGGTGTGCAAGACTGCATTGCCACGCTATAGATAGGCACGCTGCATTCCTTCTTAATTAGTAAACACGCTCGCTCCGTTGGGTATATGTTCTGTCAAGATATCTATATTCTCCATGGTTTGCCATGCCGTAATTCCAATCCCTTTACATCCCGGTTCTTCGGTCCCCCTCTTCCTCTTTCTTCGAAGCCTCGTCCAGTAATCACAGCAGAGTATCAGGCTCCAGAACCTGCATCACACCCCCTACAAGATGTAAACTCCCCGTCACTAAGATCTTTCCTCTCCTGCTCCCCAATGCCCTCTTCGCGTCCTCCACAGCGCTTACCACATTGTCCCGCACACCAATCCTACAACCCGGGCAGAGGCTCTCCATCATAGCCGCGGCGGCATTTTGCACGGCAAGATCATGCGGCTGTTGCTGCGGCTGCGACTGCGGAAGCTCGTTTCTCGTAAAGACGGCATGGGATATCACATCCTGCCTGCCCATCTCAAGCTGCAAGGCCTCGATAAAGACCTTGAGTAGTGCAGAAGCATTCCTCTGCTGCTGATTGAAGAGCAGGACGAGCTTCCCCGACTCGCCCCCCTGCTCGTCAAGAGAGGACCGTACCTTTTGCGTGGCCACCACCCACTTGGCTACCTGCTCGAGACTATCCGTGGTATGCGCGCCATCAAGAAGCCACGTCGCGTTCTCCTGCTGAAGGATCTCACATCTACCACGGAGAGAAGCCATCTTCAAACCCCTGCGCATCTGGTCCGGCAGGATCCCATGCGGCGACAACGCCGTATTCCCTCCCTCAAAACTACCCACATGCTCTTTAACAGCCATGACAGCCAGCGCCTGGTTCATCTTCTGAAAATCTCCCTGTAAACTCCCCTCCACGCCGCGACCCCATGCCTCCACATCCTCAACCTCAAGCTCCACCAGCTCCGCCCCCTTTTCCCTCGCCCGCGCCCTCAAAACCTCCATCACCAAAGGCTGCTGCCTCACATTCACCGTAAAGGCCTTGACGCCGCTCTTCAAAATCCCCGCCTTATGCCACGCAACCTCCTCCACCGTATTCCCCAGCATCGCCTCATGATCAACACCCAGCTGCGTCACCACCGCAGCAGACACCGCCCCCGCAGGAAGCACATTCGTAGCATCGTACTCGCCCCCAATCCCACACTCCATGACCACATCCCTGATCCCCTCCCTCCGAAAAACATGCCACGCCAGAATAGTGAGGAACCGAAAATAAAACGGCTTCGAGGCCGGGCCTCGCGCTGTCTCGGCATCCATGTCCCCGCGCTCTATGGCTGACTGCGTGAACCGGTCCCACAGGTCCATGAAATGCGCTGTAAATGCCTCCTGCGAGAGGGGATGGCCGTTGATGGCGATTCTCTCGCGCGGGCTAACGAGGTGAGGACTCGTGTAGGTGCCTACGGGGACGTACTCGCGGAGCATGGCTGTTGTGAAGGCGCAGACGGAGCCTTTGCCTTTTGTGCCTGCGACGTGGATGTGGCGCATGTGGGAGAGGTCTTCTGGGGAGTAGCCTGCGCGGCGGAGCCATTCGCGCATTTCTGGTAGAGCGGCGGCATTGAGGTTTTGGGTCTGGGTAGGGGTTTGCTGGCTTTGGGTTGGGGAGGTAGTCTTGTCGAAGAGGTGGGTGACTGTGCGGTTGGATTGTAGCTGTGTGAGTTTCTGGAGTACGTCGCGGTAGCTGCGGGAATTGGTGCCGAGGAAGCGTCGTTGGTGTGCTGCGGCTGTTTTGGTTGCTGTTGTTGATGATGATGATGATGATGTTCTTGATGATGCCGTGAGGTGAGGGCTTCCGTGGCAAAGTGCTTCACAGCGGTGGTGCCAGATGTGACGGGCTGCTTTGGCCACGGACATGGTGACGATGGTGCGCGTGCGTAGTGATGACCTCCTTCTTTCTTCCTCCTCTTCTTCCTCAACGGCGTCGCCCTAGGCAGGCAGCCTCGCATTCGCGATTTGCAACTGTTGCAACGTTCATGCTCACGATCTCGTTCCTTTGGTGGTCCAGAGCCTCACCTCCGCTCACCTCTCTCCGCTCATCTTCTAAGTTCTGACTCCTGAGTCCTGAGTGGATTGCAGCCAATCGCGTCGCAGCCTGATGACGAGTGCCTGAGTAGGTACCTACCTAGTAGTACCAGGTACCTACCTTGTACTCCACATAACTTTATCGTGTTCCTGCGCATATTGCCAGTAGGCTTACAGCTCTTTGGATAGGAAACATGATAGACTCATTGCAAGCCACTAGAATCCCGACTTCAAGCGTCCCAAAGAATTGACGGGAGTAGTTTAGTACAAAGCCGCGATCCCAGTCAAGGTATCGTTACGATAAGTGCGATATGGCTCTTTGTCACTCAGGCAATTGCGGTACTTCTATCGTGTGGCACTTGTGCTGTAAATGCACGACGAATGACTGATGTTTCCAACTCATTATCGACATGAAAGCAAGTTACAGCAAGATCCGAGCTTTAAGGTCTACTACGGCAAGAAAGGGCGACTAGTCGGAAAAAAAAAAAGGCTGATTTCTTTTGAGGAGATAATCGTACTATGAAAACGCAAGGTGCTAGGAACGCATGCCTTTCAGAAGCTCTACTCCTTAGCCCAACCACACGCCACGTCATCTCGTGTATTTGAGCAGGGCAATGGTCGCTGCTTTAGGCGGCCACTTCGTGAACAGGCCTCTGGGGGTGGAGCTGAGGAGCTTGAGTCTGGAGCTCATGAGGTGGTTGTTGTTGCTGGAGCTGCTGGGCTGGAACGGCCTGAAGTTCACTCGCCCGAGGTTGCCGCGTAAAGTCACCGCCTTGGGGCGGAAATGCCCTAGGCGGGTATTGCTGTGCAGAGACCTGCAGAGACTTTGAACTATGATTGAATGGGAGTCGTAAAATGCCGGGTCCTGGTTCTGGGCCATGGATTGCAAAGGGACCTGGTTTGATGAAGGCGACGCTTCCGTCGTACCAGCGATTCGTTTCTTTCTGCGACGCAAGCAGAAGAAGATTATCAGAAAGCCAGCACCAATAGCAGCGACGCCGCCAACGACACCGCTAACAATGGCTCCAACAGGTGTTTTTCTGCTATCTTGGATCGGTTCTTGAGTCGGGAAATTGTAGGGGATTTCAGTGAAACGTAGACCCTCGAAAAAAGGTAGTTCGAATTTGACGGATCCGTACCAGTACTTGCCAGAGGTCCTGTGGTCAAAAGTATAGCTCGCCATGACAGTTTGAGCAGGTTCGCTGACGGAATGACACCGGTAGTCTGTGACATCGCCGAAGATAGCGTAGGTCATACAATAGGGAAGAGAGCTGTTCGTGCTATATTGGAAAAATGCTATTTAGCGATGAGGCTGAGGTGGGACGAGCCCGATTTCATCGCTTCTTGCACCTACCATTTACTAGTAAATGTGTTGCGGACGCAGGAGGAGTCACAAGCACTGGAGGAATAGTAGGCGCTGGAGTCGATACATGCGTGAACCAAGTCGTACGTCTGTCTAACCTTATTGAAGCACATGACGGCTCCCGATGAGGTCGTCTGCGCCAATATCAGACCGCAGGTGTCGCCGACCTTGCAGGCATAGGGGTCGTCGTCGCGACCCGACAACCAACCGCAGATATTATCGTGACCAATCATCATGGTCAAGGGCTTTTCGGGCGCAACTGTTTTCTTTACCAAGTCTCGGTTGAAATAATCCGGACGAGGAAGCGGCGTGGGCTTCGGAAAAGAAGCACCGTGTTGAGGGAGAGGCGTAATGCCAGTCGCTCTCGGTTGAGTAGTACCCAAGCTGTGGCTCGCGCCGCTGGTAAACAGTACTACGTTGGCAACTCCCCAGACGGAGCTCGCCTTCATGGTGAAGCTATAGTTGTTGCCTTGGCGGTTGGTGTCAGAAGCGAGTTAATCTTGGGGGATGAGCGAGTTCAAAACGACGTACTCGATGTCTCGTGCTTGGTATCTCTAATCAACAACGTTCGAGACGCGACTGAAGGTATCGACCACCCGTCCTTCTGCGGCAAGACCGAATCGGGGAACAAAATAGTTTCCGCCGCATATATGGTCGAAGAAGACCCAGCAGTCTCAACAACCTCATCTCATAACACGATAGGCTCAGTCGTTCTCTTCATGTCCATGTCAGGAAACCTCTTGGGGAGAAAGAGAATAACTGACCGTTCAGCATTCATATAGTCACTGGTACGGCTTTCTCCTACACGATTGCTTTGAAAAGAACGTCACGGGACGAGAGTCCCTGCAGAGTATTATGGAAGGCACAATGCGGAGAGTGTGATGAACGACGTGTTCATGACGACAGTGATCGTTCTCATGGGCCACACACATGTGCTGACTGTGACACCTTTGAAGGCCCGAGTCTATTCATGATCAGACAGCCTTGTAATGAGTCTCCCGCAAATTAGCAGCAGACAGGACTCGGCCAGACGCCACCAATGGCCACTGAGGCGAACGATTAGCCCCCTGTCGTTGCGCTGAATGGCTTTGCAGGAGGGAGCTGAAAGCCAGGGTGCGGTCATGGTAACAATCCGGACTTCCAGCGGTACAGAAGATCACTGGGTCGTCGAATTAGAAGTGCAACAAATACAGCCAGCGTGCCAGGGCAAAGTCTAAGGTCAAATGGCGAAGCACGATGCAGCGACGAACTGATCTAAATTTCGCCAGATCGAGGTTCACGATAAGTATCTACTCGGGTGTGTGTAACCTTTGGAGTAGGACACCCATAGATACATAGATATACATACTGGCGGGCGATTCAATTTCATCCCCCCCTACCTTCTGGACCCCCGATGCGGTGGACCGGTATTTTACCAAGGATACCTTCAGAACGCTAAGATCACAACGAAAATTCAACAGGAGACTAAGCGAAGAAAGCAACAACACCATTGGGGCGTGATCTTGGGCCTTGTTCTCACACAAATGGCCTGCCAACGACCCGCGGCGCTCTCTCAGAGCCCCGGGCCGGAGGCACCTTCGGGCCTTTCCCAGCCCTTTAGGTCACGTGTGAAGCGCTCTCTGGTCCCCCGGCAGGCTCACATGCGGCTCACGCCTCCGCCGGCCCGGGGCTCTGACTCTCCCGCGGGTCGTTGGCAGGCCATTTGTGTGAGAACAAGGCCCAAATCACGCCCCAATGGTGTTGTTGCTTTCTTCGCTTAGTGTCCAGTTGAACTTTCGTCGTGATCTAAGCGTTCTGCCATCTGGAGGTATCCGTGGTGAAATACCGATCCACCACATCGGAGGTCCAGAAGGTTGCTGAATTTCGGCCGTACTGAGGCCCCGATCGTATGCGTGCTGCGCAGCGCCACGGCGGAAGCTGTGGCCGGTAAGGCGTGTCGTCGGCTCGCCGATCAAGGTTAGCCGATTTCGGAGAGCCGTGAGGACGTCCTCTCGTTGGAAGCCGCCCCAATGGAGTTCGAACAAAGGATCGGCGGGCATCGCAGTCGGGCGGGTGCTGAGAAGTAACCTAGCGTTCCGAACCGGGCACGCCAGGTCGTGGGTGGCGGCCATGCTGATGTAAACGCCTAGGTTGTCTTTGTCTGCTTAGCTCCGTGGGAGGAGCAGCTGCAGATGATCGCCGTCAGGTGGGATGGTGAGGTACCTAACCGTCAGTTTCGTGTGTACGAAATCATTACATTCCACGTCGACAGCCAGATGGGTAAACTCTCCCATTCGCATGAAACCGGCGAAGGCGAAGGCGAATGCGAAGACGAATGCGGTGTTCAGGTTCAGTGTGTCCGCCGATAGCAACGCCCTCGTAATCGGGGTTCGCTGCTGTGCTGTGGCTTTTGTTGCGGGAACGTGCCAAACGTCCCGGAAACCAGACGTCTGACGTGGAGGCCGTCGAAAAGGTCTTTCGGTAGGTCGAGGTCGATATGAACCGACCTGAGGGCCGCGACGTAGGCGGAAGCCGTAGCCGGTCTAACCTGTCTCTGCTTCTTGATGAGATTGTTGTACTTCCCGTACACGCGGCCACTAATCCAGTGAACAAGGACGACTCTTCGAACCGGGTAAGGTGACCGGCGGTGATATTTCGCAGAAAGTTTCGTACGACCTAGTGGCGGCCAAGTATGTCTTCCGCGTTGACGGTTTCAACGCATTCCAAAACAGCCGGTAAATGGGCATATCGTACCCCAAGCCTGACATCCTTTTGACGAAGTCCGCCGGGGAAATCACGGACAGGGGGTCTAGGAAGGCTCCTGAGTCCTGACTCATCCGGGGAAGACCCTCTTGGGGGGTCAAGGGGTGCCTCGTCACGATTGAACTCGTCGCGATCGCCGAGCCCGCGGAGGCCGGGGGGGGGTCCATCTGCTGCTCTACCTCAAGCCTCCTCGCCTCCTGGGTGGCGCGAGCGAGGCGGTTTTCCTCCTCCAAGAGTTCGGCCCGGGCACGGATGGCCTCCCTCCTCGCGCGGACTTCGTTTGTCGCCGCGTCGTTCTGGATGGCGGGAGCCGAGTCGAGGATTGGAGTAGATCGTGTATGTATTAACCATTGTTGAGATGGCGATGGGAAAGAGATTGGGTAGAGGGGAGATGAAATTGAATCGCCCGCCAGTAAGTGGGTGTGCTTTTCAAAAGGTTACACCGCCGAGTAGGTATAGTAGAGATGTATATAAAAAATTAGTTCGCGAGATATGAGCACCGGCAGAACGATGTCTTCACAGTTGTGCCAGTAATGAATAGTTCGCAGGATATGAGACCTGAAAGTTGGCCCTTTGGGATTGTGGTAGTTGATTTGTTCTATCGAGCATTGTCTCCTCCAAGTTTTCTGGTCGTCTACTTGCCCCATATTGTATGAATCCACCCTACTGAGATGGTCACGTGTTGGTGACTAATGATAGCCTCGCCCAAGCCCAATGGAAGTTGCCACTTCTTGTGACGAGAGCCGAATAAGGGACTTGGAAGTGATGAGATATCAACTTGATTGGCGTTGGGTCTTTATATGTATACATAAGTCATAGTTGCACATGACTTCGTTTTTGTATTTGACCCTACGCTGGTCTGCACCGATCTTCCCTGGATTCTGGCCCTACGCAGGACTGGCAATTCACTTGTACAGTTAGGACGCAGCCCTCCATCGCAATGACTTAGGTACCTCGTCGTCTATGAATGATATCTAGTACACGAGTCTATCTCTGACCCTTTTACCCTTTCCGCCCACTCACACACTCACCAACCCCCCGGGCCTCCAGTCTTCGCTTTTTTACCCCCTCCACCAGGCAGGCAATGTACATAACAAAAGAGACCCTATTCACAAGTTACAACCCATTCGGCAATCTTACCTACCCTCTGGGTTCTCTACTCTCAGACTCTGCAGTCTCGCCTCCGTAGCAATAACCTGTTAAAAAGAAGAAGAAAAGAAAAAAAGTCAGCAACTCAGACCTTGAGCCTAACGGTATCTCGGGAAAGAAAAAAAAAAGAAAAAAACTCACATCAAGTGCTTGCTGCACCTCCAACACCTTCCGCACCTCGCCCAACCAATCTCTGCTAAGCGCCTTAGCCCACCCCTGCAGGCCATTCATCTCCCGCGCCGCAGAATCCAAATCCCCCTCCTCTAGGAACGTCTGCGTGCGCGTCAGAATACTCTCCACATCGTTTCCATCCGCGAGACCCTCCTTCTTGAACATGATGTGGCTCAAGATCCAGCTCGAAGCGTGGCTGGCCACACCGGCATCCTCTGGTAGGAGAGAGGCTTTGCGGACTTCGCCTGCCACGCGGCGGAATCGATCAATCAGCTGAGAGGGCGGGGTGACGCCGCGCTGGTAGGCGGTTGGGTTGATGGTGGCAATGGCAGCGTCTACGACGGCATCGTCACCGGCAATGCCCTTGAGGGCAATCAGCTCCCGGATGAAGGGTTTCGGGTGGGTGGAGTTCTCTAGGCTGGCTCGGACAGCTTCGACGGCAACGTGAAGCTGTTGTGTCTTGAGGTTGTTGTCGACGACACCGTTCCAGCCAAGGGTGAGCTTCTCCAAATCGGAGACCGCGGAGGTCAGCTCGGATAGCTTGCCGAGACGGCCTTGACGTTCCCGCTCAACACGCTCCTTGACCTCCTGGACGAATTCCTTCTTCAGGGCCAAGGCCTGCTCCAGCAGCTGCGTTTGCAGCTTCTCGTCATTGAGCTTCTTCTCGCGCTCCATCAAGAGGCTGACTCGCTCGTCATAGCTGCGTCGCACGGACTCCATTTCCTGCTCGAATTCGCGTCGCCATTCCACCTCCTGAGTAGCCATGGTGTTTTCGACACGTTTGATCAGATCAGTGGCGGCGTGATCAAACTCGTCAATCGAAGACTTGACCTGGCTGGCAGCCTGCTTCTCAACAGAGCTTTTCAAGTCCTTGAGACGGCTCCCGATCCGCACAATCTCGTTCTTGGCCTTGGCAATCGTGGTCGAGTAGCGTCCGTGAGCACCGTCGGCGTTGACTACCAGAATCAGGTCGTTGAGCATGTGTACGAGATCTCGCACAATGGGTTCCTTGGCGTCGGGAAGTTGCATGAGATCAATGGGTTGCAGCGGAGGGAATCGGGAGGGCTCATCGACCTCGGGCTCCTTGAAGCCTTTTGCGGAGGACTTGGATGAACCCGTCGCAGTTTCTGAGGGAGTAATCTTGGGTGTTGCCTTCTCGGCCGGTTTCGCCGGAGCCGTGACTGGGTCTGCTGGCGTCTTGTCGGCAACATCCTTCTTCTCTGTCGGTTGAACAGCAGAAGTCCTTGCATCAGAACGAGCAGCGCTGGAATGACGAGAAGAAGGTTCGGCCTGATCAGCTACTCTCCAAGACGCACCACTCTGTGCCGGAATCAAAATCTGTTTGCCGGCATCCCTCACCCGGGACACCTGAGAAACAGGGTGAGGATACTTCCTCTTAAATTCGAGTTCCTCCAGATACAACACGGCCTGCTCGCCAAACGGCACGTATTCGGTGAAAAAGTCGTGGAAGTTGTCGTTGATTCGGCTGTACCATACACCACCGGCAAAACCAGCGACACCAAGAAGCATAAGGGTGAAGACAAGTCTCCTCAATCTCGAGAAAAAGCCCCTCTTCTTTGGCGCAGGAGGAGGAGGGGGAGGCGGAGTGGCCTTGCCAGCTGTTTTAACAACCTTAACCACAGGAGGAGGAGGCGGCGGCATCAATGGCACAGCCTTGATTTCGGGAGTCTTAGCATCGACCATGGCCGCAGCTGAAGGTGGAGGGTTTCGCTCGGAGCTCAAGGTTTCCGTTGTGGGCAGGACGATAGGCTTGGTAGCAACGTCAACGGGCTGTTTCTTGCTGTCGACGGCATATGACCTCTGCAGCAGGCAATGTCAGTTAGCGCAAAAGCTGCATCGTCTTCACAGGGTGCTTGTTGAGGTAATCTCCAGAAAGACTGCGTTACGTACCTCACCGAGCTGTCGCGACGTCGCAACAGACCATTGGCGCTGGGCGGAAGCCACAACGGGCTGGCCGCCAAAGGCCCTCGCCGACCGCAGCGATGATCGCAACATAGAATAGGTTATCGGCCAGCCGGGCACGTGGTGATGGTTGGTGATGGACGAGACGGGGGGCTTTCGTCCCGGAGGTTGCAATGCAAGGGACAAAACAGCTTGGGGGGAAAAGTTCGGCTAAAACCGCGGCCAAGCTTTCGAACCCCGGCCAGCTTGTGACGCAACCAGGTCCGCGGTAACCAGACGCCCATGACGTCTGCGAAAACGAGACCGAAGGAAATTACGCACGGGCGTATCTGATTTCTACCCTATTTTTTGTTCTATTGGCCGCAGAAAATATCGTGAATGTACCAGGGTATTCAGAGATTTGAGACCCTTCGAGATGTAGAATTGGCTCCGCTTCGCTTCGCCCATCATGCAAGACAGGCTATCAGGACTCAGGACAAGAGTTCTTTGTTGTGAAGGCTTTGTTCGATTTTGAACATGCTTTGTGTTCGCCTGAGAATTCTCACTATCATGAATGGAATTGAGCGCCTATTTAAAAAGAAGGACTACAGCCTTTCTACTCGACACATAGCTGCATTTCCATTCGACGTCCAGCTGACCCGCATGGCCCTGGCATACATTGTGGGCGGGGTATGTATACCTATTGTGTGCTATGTGTATGTGCGTGTGAGGTAGGGTGTGTAATAGATAGTATTAGGAGGCA
The DNA here is from genome assembly GCA_004016085.1 of Claviceps quebecensis. Lineage (NCBI taxonomy): Eukaryota > Fungi > Ascomycota > Sordariomycetes > Hypocreales > Clavicipitaceae > Claviceps > Claviceps quebecensis. The sequence continues at coordinate 12,550 of QEQW01000136.1, forward strand.
AGATGAAACCAGGCATAAAATAAAGATCCCCTAGAATGATAACGACTTAAGACCCAAGACTCCAAGAGAGAAACATGCAACATTCTCACGCCCATAGTCGCAAGACTACCAGGCTCGTAATCACCATCGCGCTCAGTCTATATTTCTCCACTGTGCAGGCAGTGGAATACCTGAAACTGCCTCAACCTCAAATGGTTTGAATTTGCACCGTTGGTAGACCTCGCCGCATCGCCAACACCTACCAAGTCGGAGGAGCGCGTGTGGATAGCTTAGTCTCGACTTAACAGCTGCACGGCCCGCTGGCATTCGTCGTTGCATTTTCGGGAGACAGACTGACGCCAGGGCGATGACCAGGTCGAGCATGTCGAGGACCAGCCTGATCCAGGGGTAGCTTCTTGGCGATGGAAGTGAAGAGCTCACGGACGTTCTCGGCCGTCTTTGCTGAGGTTTCGAAGAACAACAGGCCAGCTTCCCGAGCATAGGCTTCGGCATCGGCCGTGGGGATTGCTCGCTTATCGGGCTGTTCGCTAACCAAATCGAGCTTGTTTCCGGCAAGTGCGATGATAATGTTCTCGTTCGCTTGACGCTGGAGTTCCTTCACCCAGGCCTTGGCTTTATCTAGTGATGACTGTACGCAAAGAGACCCAGTCAGTACACAGCCTACAGAGACGGCGTGGCTAGGCCAAATTTGGCGGGAACATAGAATCGTACAGCTTGTGTAATGTCGTAAACAACAACAGCACAGTTGGCGTTGCGGTAGTACATTGGCGCGAGAGACTTGTACCGCTCTTGACCAGCGGTGTCCCAGATTTCAAACTTGACTGTCGTGTTTTCATCGAGGGAGATGGTCTGTGTCAGGAAGGCTGCGCCAATGGTGGATTCTCTGAAGGAGTCGAATTGGTCCTGTTGGAGAGTCAGCCCTCTAGCTCCAGTGAAGTGATTAGGTAAAGACAAATGCAACTTGCCTTGACAAACCGCAGGACTATTGAGCTCTGTACATTGGTTACAAGGAAGTCAGTACATCGGGCTGCGAGTTGACGAGTAGGGAGTGGTGGGCTGCGGCGGATGTCACCTTTCCGACAGCAGATTCACCTGTGAAGATGCCGGGTTAGCGATATCATGTCAGACATGTGACGAGGGGCGAGGGGCAAGAGGATCGCGAACGGGCGCTGGCTTCATACCGAGAAGAACAAGCTTGAACTGAGCAAAACGATTGTTCAGGCCACGTGGACCGCCGGCAGGACCTCGTGCTGCCATACTGAGTGGTTTGTTGGGGGATCGGTTGGAGAGTTCTAGCGGTCACGGCGGGAGACTCGAGGTGGTAGCAACGGGTGGACAGTCCCGCAGCAAGAGCGACAGGAGTTCTCGGGAGAGATGATCGTTGCGGCGGCGCGAATATGTGTCGAAAGCTGCGCAGACTCAAGAGTACACGGACAGGACGGCGACGATCAAAGTTGCGGCGAGGCGGGTTGAGGTAGAACGGTTTCTGTGTTGTGCTTGGGAAGTTGGGAGAGGCTTGGACTCTTGGAGAGAGGCTTGGAAGTTGGGGCATAGGGTGGATGCCACTGCCCACTGGAGGGATAACGGAGTCGCAGCGTCAGCAGAACCGCAGCCGTTGACATCCTGCAACTTGCAAGTCCCTCAGTACATTACCCTCACTGCCCAGTGCCACCCAGCGGGCCATGGCCCATGGCATGTGCTGGTTGGTCACTTGGGCCTGGGCCTGCTGCAGCCTGCGGGGGTCCGGGGACGGTTTTACTGGAGCGTTGGCCTGAGCAACGATACATTATGTCAGCAGCTTGCAGCCGAGATTGCGACTCTCCAGGGGGACCAGCTCCCCTGTAGCACTCCGAGCCTAGTGTCACCAGAGCAAGCCAGCTACTGTAGCTGGAATCTGGAACCTGGAACCTGGAAGCCAGGAAACCTCTTTGTCTCGTCTTCCATCAAAGCGTCGCCAGAAACAAAGATTGGCCGAGTATTGCCCTTTCCCACCTCTCGCACTGCCCGTAAAAGCTCACTCAGTCGAGGCTTCTCGTCTTCAGCGATCCCGTGCTTCGCCCTCGTCTTCCGCCTCTACTCGCCTCTGGGCACTCGGAAGAGCTTCCGAGCTCCTAGCTCCGCCCACCATGGCCCCCTTTGCGACGTCCACGTTTCCCTTCCGAGATGTCAACCTCCGAGTGACCAACGATGCGTATACCTTTACTTCGCCGTCGTATCCTGACGCGCCTGCGCTGGTCATCGATCGTCCCACGGGCGACATACGCTTGGGTGACGCGAACCCGCACGCTGCCAAACGAGCCACGCGCGTTTCCAGCATCGCCGGTATCCTGGGGATCATCCAGTTGCGACTCGGTACGTTTTAGGAGTCCTGCAAGGACTATGCGCCCTTGCCAGAAACGCAGAACAAGTGCAATCAAGTGCCTAACCAAGTCATTGCTGTCCCAGACAAGTATGTCATCATCATCAACAAAGCCGTACCCGCCGGCCGCCTCAAGGGTCAGACCGTATACAAGCTCGTGACGGCCGAGATTCTGCCCATGCGCGAGCGTCAGATCCATGATCCCGACGAAGATACCTTTCTCGGTCTGCTCAACACATTTCTCCGGACAAGTCCCATGTACTTCTCCTACGCCATTGACTTGACCAACTCGATTCAGCGCCAATCGCAAGCCGACACCTCGAGTCCGCTATGGATGCGAGCTGACGATCGATTCTTCTTCAACAAGCACCTGCAGTCTGATCTGATAGAGTTCCGCACCCACGGCTCCCGAAGCCAGCCGGGGAAGCAGCCCGCCATTGACCCTTTTATTCTACCATGCATCTTTGGTATGCTCGAGATCAAGGCTACCAAATTCAAAGGCACGCCCGTAACCATGGTCCTCATCTCTCGCCGTTCGCGACATCGCGGCGGCACCAGATACTTTACTCGAGGTGTTGACGAGGAAGGCCACGTCGCCAACTACAACGAGACGGAGCAAATCATCATCCTCAACGACAGCAGCTCCGGCTTGGCGGGATACGCGGGCAGTTCCGACATGCAGAGCGGTAAACTCGGCGGCGACCAGGAGATGCAAATCATGTCCTATGTGCAGACGCGTGGCAGTGTGCCCACCTACTGGGCCGAGATCAACAGCTTGACATATACGCCCAAGCTGCAGGTCCGAAGCACAGAAGCCGCCTTGGCCGCCTCGCAGAAGCACTTTGACGAGCAGATCCGCATCTACGGCGACAACTTCCTGATCAACCTCGTCAACTCCAAGGGCAGAGAATGCAAGGTCAAGGAATCCTACGAGCAGATGTACCGCTCCCTCGTGTCAGCACCAAACGAGAGCCGCGAGAGCGATCGTCTCACAGCCGAGAAGTTCACGACCCTTCAGCCCGGCACACGAACACAGCAATACGACCGCCTACACTACGTCTACTTTGACTACCACACCGAAACCAAGGGCATGAGAATGGACAGAGCATATGCCCTCACAGAGAAACTGCAAAACGAGCTACAGAAACAGGGCTATTTCCGAGGCGTCGACACAACCTCCAACATGGACGGCCAGATCGACGCCCGCCGCCTCCAAACAAGCGTCATGCGCACCAACTGCATGGACTGCCTCGACCGCACCAACGTCGTGCAGAGCATCTTTGCACGCTACACCCTCAACCGCTTCTTCGAAGCCGCAGGCCTGATGCCCCGCGGCGCGCACTTCCGCGACGAGGACCCTGCCTTTGAGGTCCTCTTCCGCAACATGTGGGCCGACAACGCCGACGTTGTCTCGGGAGCATACTCCGGCACCGGTGCCATGAAGACGGACGTTACTCGCACAGGCAAGCGCACTAAGCTGGGCGCCCTGCAGGATGGTCGTATCGGGATCACGCGCTACTATCTCAATAATTTCAGGGATGGACCTCGTCAGGATGCGTATGACTTGTTTCTGGGGGCTTATGACCCCGGGGCTACGAATATTGGCACGGATCGCTTGTTTGTCGATAGACGGCCGATCCTCATTCAGTCGATTCCGTATTTACTCGCGTTTAGTGTCTTCATCGTCCTGGTGGGCCTTTTTACGAAGCGGGCTCCTGATGCGAGGGTTCTTCCTATGAGGCTGTTTCTCCTGTTTTGGACGGCTGTGGCGGGGTGGTGCTTCCACTTTGTGTTGGGTCATGGGATGCTCTATGTATGTTGTTTTTATTTTTCTTACCCTCTTTTTCTTTTCCTACTCCTTTCTCTTCCTCTCCGTCTCTCCGATGGTCAACTTTCAGTGTGAGAGTCTCTGGCTAACCCGTGCTTTCTTTGTTCCTCCATCTAGGTCAACTGGCCGCGACTGAATCCCCGCGCGTTTGCTGTGGACGGCTTCAGCGAGCACTTGACCCGGGCGCGCAAGGATGCTCTGATAGGGGGCTTTGTGGCGCGTCATGAACGGGGGCTTAGCGCGGCAAGGTACTCGAGTGCGGAGGAGGGGAAGAAGAGGATTGAATGAGGGGTTGGAGTCGATGTTTATGTTTTTATGTATTGCAAACAACACTGTTCCTTCCTTTTTGTGTTGGGATTCCTTTGTCTTATATTGCTTACATTCTTGTCCTCTATCCTTTTTGTTCTTCTAATCTCTCTCTCCTGACCGGTCTCTTCCCTTTGTAGCGTTATTTTTTGTAGAGTCATTGCCTAGGTTGGTTGGTTGTGCAGCTCATGCTTTGCTCGTGTTCTTGTGTCAATACTGGGCACATCTGGTGGTAACTTGTTGTGAAAGCGTACTGTTATGCCGGTCTGGTTAATAGAAAGCGTCATAAATTCATACTCCATACATTAGAGCGCGGTTTAAGTCGATGGCGCGTACACGTACTTTTGAGTAATAGCTTCACATGCCATCTAAGAGAAATGCCTTTCGGAAGCCCGTGCGATCCAACGATGGCGGGCAGCAGCTGAGACTTCCTCTGTTCACGGGCGAATATCCCTGACGAGTCGGTACTTGAAAAGCCAACCACGGTCAAGACATGCCTGTACGTACAAACATCACCACGCAAAATCAATCCCTGTACTACTAATCATCGCACAATGTGAACCCGGTATGTATTTGGCAATGCGCTCTCCGCAAAGGCTATGCTATTAATATCGCGAATTATACGAACATGTGCAGCAAGTATATGAATCAGACAGTACAAAATGAAACAACCAAAGACGACAAAAGGAGAAGAGGGTATCGAGGCATACTGCCAGACGTGAAAAACAAGTTAGTTTCTCAAAACAAAGTATGTAGAGCAAGGATAACAGAAAGCGAGTGTGTGTACTGTGTATGTGCAAGCATGTGCAAGAAGAACGAAAAGAGTAAAAAAAAAAAAGAAAAAAGAAGAGGGCAAAAAAGATTGTCAATGTAACAAAATCGCAATAGGTGGCCCATTTCAAAAGCACAGATAGACACCACCAACAATAAAAGAAGCACAGAAGTGACTTTCCGCCCCTCAGCCCCCCCAGGGCCCAGCAACTCACAACCAGAGCAACCACCTCACAGATCGAACAACCCCTTTCCCCATCCCCAGAAAGACCCTCAGAATCATCACCATAGCCCACACGTACCACATAATCCCCACGAGCAGCCACTCCACCGTCAACCACAGCGCCCGTCGAATCCACCTCAGCCGCCTCCGTCTCCGGCGAAGCATCTTCCCAATCGTGTCCACCACAGCCTTGACCTTCAGCGGTTGCACGAGAGCGAGATCCCGATTCGTCTCGTCGGCCAGATCGCTAGCTTGTCGGCTCTGCTCAGACAAGTCATCCGCGATGCGGGATCGGACGTCCCCGATACGATTCAGGAGCTGTGGTCTCGTTGCGAATGTGAAGTGCTCGGCTGAGGCTTGCCATCTGCGGCCAGACTTTTCGATTGCGGCGCTGAGGGACCGCCCGGCGAAGGCGTAGAGCTCGTGAAAGGCCATTTGGATGTGGCTTTCTTGTCCTTGGAGGCTGTTTGATGGGTGTGTCGTTGTTGCTTCGGGGTAAAGTTTGCCTATGGTGGCCCAGTTGAGGTTGGCGCATTTGGCGGAGGGCATGGTGGGGGAATCGGTGGATGAGAGTGCGTCGTTGGAGCAGAATGGTTTTTGGGCCTCCTGAGCTCGTCTGGTGATTTCCATGGCTTTGATTCCGGTGCTTAGAACCAGGGCGCGCATGCGTGCTACTTCACGGCGGGTCAATCGTGTGTCTCCTGTGGGTGTGCCCTGAATGTCTGCGATAGACCAGTGTCTGCTCCTGGTAGAGCCAGCAGCGTCATCTTCTGGTCTTGAGACTTGGAGCGTCGAGTTAGGTAGCTTGTCTGCGTCGCGGGCAGCATCCGTTGCATTGCTGCTGCTGCTGCTGCTGCTGCTGCCCTGGTGAGGGGGTTCGGATAGATCTCCAGTAGTTCCGGTCGATCGGTTCTCCCCGCGGGCCGAGGTTGAAGCACTTTTTGCATCGATTTGGGACTGGTGTAGAGCGCCGAGTTGAGCTGACGCATTATGGGTGGTAGGAGAAGCTGGCGTCAAGTCCACCTTGCTTTCATTGGCGCCGGAGGAGTGGTCAGCGCCAGCATGGGCCTGGTGGAATTGGGGCATGGTGTCGAGGAACTGCTTGGGTTGGTCTGGTCCGTCCACCCTGGGTTCTGATGATCTCCGAGACACGTTCATAGATGGTCTAGAGCGGGTACCGTCTTTGTCGTTCTCCGATTCATCTGTGATTTCAATCTCAGGTGGTGCTTGTTCGCTCACGCCCTCTCTCTTCCATAACATGTCGCCAAGCTTAGCAACGCCTCCTCGAAAGACTGTATCGAGTCGAGGACCGGCTCTGAAGATTCCGCGCGGCCCAGCGGCATCATCGGATCGTAGTAGCGAGCTTCCCGTTCTACGATGGCTCTTGGCCGGCTCGAGATGTACTTGCTCCACGCCTGTCGCCTGGTGATCCTCGAGCGTATCCAAGTTTCCGGACGAGCTGAGCACTAATGCAGGCTCTCGTCGGTAGTCCTCTTGATCTGCCCCTCCGGCTTTATTGTTGCCCCCCTTGTCTCGTATAATTTGCTTGAGCTTGCTGATAGGATTTCGATGCGGAGACGCTGAGCGACTCCAGGATGGTGCAAGACGACCGCTGACCACCGTCTCTGTGCTTTCCCTGGTCGGCCGCAGATCCGAAGAGGTCGGTCGCGACAGTTCATTGCCAGCAAAGTCCTTGCGGGGAACATCCAAGCTTTGCCTACCCGGAACGTAGCGAGCCTTCAATTCTGGGGCCAACGTTTCAGCGACGGGCTTGCGATCAGACTCACTCGTGTCTCCCGTAGACTCCTGTCTAATGTAAGACACACCGGGCAGCAGTGAAGGGGGGTTCCGGTCTGACTTTCTGATATTGGCAGATGACACGAAGTGACCAGACTCCGGGTCTGAGCGCGCACCGGACATGTGATCTCTCCTGCGGGCATCTTTCGCAACCATGTCCGAAATCTGCTGCATCGTGAGATTCTTGCTCATATCGTTGGAACTTGCTCCAATTTCGGATTCTTGAGCTGAGGGTTTCTTCGCGCACTTCCTAGACCTGTCCGTCTCGCTGCCAGATACATCTGATGTCGAGTCCTTCTTATGCCACATAGAATCAGTGTGTATCTTCTGGCCTTGGTGGCGATGCGGGAATGATCTAATATTATGCAAGGTCTGCTTGGCCCTTTCTTTGGCACTGTTGTGTGAGGGATTATTGTCGTCGGCCTGAGGAATGCCCGATATTTGCGAATCCAACAGGTCGTCATCCTGCATGGAGAATGTTGGAATTACGTCAAGGTCGAGTGCGTTCTCTCTCGAAATGGGCCGTGAGGAGGTTGCCGCAGGTGGAAATATCCTGCGCCAGTGCCTATCCTCGATGAGCTCTTTATGGTCCTCCTGTTCCAGCCAGTATGCATCGGCCATGATATCGCATGGCTCAACGAACCAGTCGACTCTTGGCCTCCGAACTCTTGTTGACGGTCTTGAAAGATGGTCCATTGGGATGTGAATACCAGAATCATCTGCTTCGGGGTAATTGGGCATGACGCAATCGTCTTCAACGTCTGCATTCGTTGCATGTGAAGAGGCACGTTCAACGACGCGGTCCACCCAGAGCTTGACGAATTCCACGTCACCAAAGCCTTGCTTCTCGCCGTCGATGACTTTTCGCTCTCGCGCGCGCACTTTCCGGTTTCTAATAAATTGTAAAGGATTATACTGGCGCCCCAGGGGGAGAGCATCCCCCCTATTGGCAGATCCTGGGGAACCAGGCGGACTCGTGGTCGCATGTGGCCCGATTTCAGCCTTGAGAGGTGGGAGAACAGCAAGAAGCCTCCGGTACTGTGCCATAAGCTCCAAATGCTCCTTGGCCTTTGCCGCTCTCGCCAGAGTTGATGATGAAAACTGGTAACGATAGTGACCATCATGCGCACTCTGAAACCCGGCGCCCAGTAAGGGACCATCAAGCCTTCCAGACGACGGTACTCTTGGAGATGCGCCTTGTGGTGGTTTGGGGCTACCATTGGAGGAAACCTTGCGCTGCTGCTGGAGATGTTGTTGCAAATTTCCCCCCAAGTCACCGTCAGGCAAGGTGCTGAGTCGCGACGGTGTTGCCCGCGAAACATGTCGTCGAGAAGCGTTTCGTCTGGATTCGCTGAGATTCAGAGCCATTTGCACTATCTGTGTCGAATCAACATCATCCACACTTTCTCCAGAAACACGAGGATATCTTCGCGTCATCGACTGCTCTTCCGACCCTCTGTTTCCTCCAGCCCCTTGCTCAGAACCCTCGCTTCGGCCCGCGTTGCTTTGAGGAAACAAACGTGTTTTGTCGTGAGAGAATCTGCCAGGAGAGGCTTTCGATTGCAGTATCGCATCATCATGCGACCGTGAAGACTGTGGCGTCTGCGGATGTGTGGAGGTTTTTCCATTTGCCTGGAAGAGCGCCCGAATGGAACCACGAGTACCTGGTCGCCGTAGCTTGCCGGTAAATGGATTGCGCAAGAGAAAGCCGCCGCTGGAGTTGGGTTTGTCCTTTCGGCGCGTGCTTGCTTCTCTTTGCAGAAAGCCTGTCGCACTGTCTATTTGAGCAGGACTCGGCCCAGTCTGCTGACGATCCTGACGGCCAGTGTTGGCCGCATGACTGGATGCGGGGGCGCTGGAGGCAGCTTGTCGCCTGCTGCCTCCGCTTGTGCTCGATTGTTCCGTCTCGAAGCTGGGTCTTGGCCGAGTATCGGGTGTTGATGAGCTAGCTTTGGGTTCGGCGTGGCCCGGCAGGCGGGCTGCATCGTGACCGGCCATGGCACATGCTGTAGAAACTACAGCTCTATCAGAGCGAACGAAGACATGGAGAGCGTACGAATTGTTGTCGTCGACACTACAAGGCCTTGAGCAAGGCGTTGATTTGGTGGGGGAAGTTAGTATGACTGTATGAGCCTATGAGGTATGTACGAAGTAGGTACGGAGTATAGGAGAACAAGTCCCAGACTCCCAACAATTGAGGGAGCGGAGGACAGATGAAGTGGATACACACTTGGGCGCCCCAATGAAAAGTATTTAAAGGGCGTAGCCACAACCTCCTCAACTTAGGCCTTAGGTACCTAGACATCTTTCTTCCTTCACAACTCTCAACTCCGATTGCAGACCCGTTCGATACCTCAAAATCAGATTTCACTCAGTCAAACCTCCCTTCTCAAAATCTTTCTTCATCTACTCTGTTTCCATCACTTCTCGCCCGAATCGTCACAATGGCTCCAACCACGAGAATCACTTCCAAGTCCACTGAGGGCTCCGAATTCTGTTCTGCCCCCGGAGCGGGAGTTCCCCCCCCCCCAAGCTGGGACCTGCGTCCCCAACTAGGTAACAGACACATTGAAGCCGATGTGCAAAAGAGGCGCCCTAGCGGGATACCTCGTTGATATGGCGATCCAACAATGGAAAGAGATGGGCAATCTTGCAGAGCACAGGACGCGCTGTAGTAAGCTCAGCTCTGCCTCGCCACTTCGTTTGCCTCACACTGCTCTGGCGAGGCAGAGCTGACCTTTTCCCTGCAAGATTGGCTGGCCATCTCTTTCCAATGTTGAATCGCCGTATCAACGAGGTACCCTACGTCCCCGGACTGACGGCATGGAAGACTCAATTGGCGTGGACGTTGCGGGACAAGACGGAGATGATGCAGATCATGGGAATGGAAGCGACGGCGATGGTACGTATTGACCAAATGAACGAACGAGCAAGATAATGTATATAGCCGCGTCGCATCACGTTTCATAAAGTAGAAACATTACGCGTGCGCCAGAGACAGCGTTGCAGCTTGGGTGCTTGGTGATGCCCAATTCATCTGATTAGTACATAGGTAATTAGAAAATTGAAATATACAGAGTACAATGTGCTACAAGTTAAGACGTAGCTTTAAAAATACAAAAGGGCTTGCTTTGTCACCTAGGTCACGCAGCGGCGACATGGCCAACCATCACATCATCGCACCTACGGCAAAGCCCATCCTCTTGGTCCGCCAGATAGCGCCAGCAGCGAGAACATTTCTCTTGCTGCGGAGGCAGTACATGCACGGTACCAGCCGGAGTGCCCTGGATCTCGATATCCCTCGTATAATGCCACGCTGGCGAGCTCTCGAGTGTCTGCTTCACATCCACGTTCACATCCACGCGAGACACCACAAACATAGTATCGAGCTCGTCGAGATAGTCTGCGAGAGTATGCGTCAGCTGCGCGTCTTCCGTGTTGACCAGGACGGAGCACTGCAGTGAGCTTCCAACTGCCTTAGCCTCGCGCGCTTGCTCCAGCGCAGCCTTCACAGCGCTATGAACTGCTGTCAGCTGAGCGAAATCCTTTCGCAATTGCGCCGGATCAATCGTCAGCTTCTTGGGGTCTATTAATGGGGAACTGTACAACTGCCGAGCCGGATTGATCGTGTTCCTATTCATCACGAGTTGTCAGCTGTATTGCATTGAGATACGACAGAAAAGGGGAGGAAAGGGAGGGTATATCTAGGCAAAAGTACTGACTTGTCGTCCACCATCCACGCCGGACGATGTGCCCATGCCTCCTCCACCAAAACGGGAGTAATAGGAGCAAGCATACGAAGAAAGCCGATAAGAATAGGCTCAAGCACACCTCCGCCATCTCCACAGTACAGCCGGTCCTTCAAAGCCTCAAGATAAAAGGCTGATAGATCGGTGGCAACCCATCGATTGATCAGGCCAGTTGCCCTGTGGAACTCGTAATTCTCCACAGCATTCCATACTTGGGCCATGGTGTCATTAAGCTGCATGATGGCAATCTGGTCCAGCTTTGTCAACGGAGCATGCCGGCTGCACTCGTGAAGTGAACCCAAGAGCATCTTCAGAGTTGTTCGATACTTGATGAGTGCATTATGAATCGGCTGCAGGATGGACGGGCCGATCAAGATATCCGACGTGAAGTCAGAGCTTGCCGCCCATAGCCGCAGAGCATCGGGTCCAAGAGCATCGAACCTGGGCAGATTTTTGCCGTCGCGATTGCTTTGACCCTTGATCTTGAGAGGAGGCAACAAGCGACCATCCATGACTTCAGGGGGAAGTATGGTATTTCCGAGTGACTTGGACATCTTTTTGCCGTGATAATCCAACGTGAAGCCATGCGTGATGAGAGTTCGAAAGGGTGCGCGAATCTCCTCATCTGGCACTCCATCAGACTTTTGGCTAGCCACATAGGTCAATAAACTCGATTGGAACCATCCACGATGTTGATCAGAGCCCTCGAGGTACACATCCGCGGGCTGCTCGGTCTCCATCCAGCTGGTACCGCTATCGAACCATACATCCATGGTGTCAGTCCCTCTCCTGTAGCTTCCTTTCAACTCTGATGGCACCCACGCCTTGTCATCCGGAGCATCCGCAAACCAGCCCTGGGAGGTTCGCTGCTGCATAGTAGAGATGATGTGCTCGATGGTCTGCTCGTCCATGACGGCGTTTCCGCTTTCGTCATACAGGGCAGGGATAGGTACACCCCAGGACCGCTGCCGAGAAATGCACCACTCGCTTCTGCCCTTGACAAAGCTCTCGAGTCTGGCCCTGCCAGCCTCGGGAACAAACCGCACATCTCTCAGAGCCTGCAGAGACCCTTGCTTGATCCGCCCAACATCAGCGAACCACTGCGCTGTTGCTCTTATGACCACGGGTTGCTTCGTGCGCCAGTCGTAAGGATACTTGTGCCGCAGCGTATGCGTTGCCAGCACGTCATCCTTGATCAAGTCCAAGACAACCTTGCCTCCGCCTTCGAGAATGGACGGAGCGTTTGTAAGAAGCTCCGGCTGATCAGGATACGCGTCTTTGGTGAAGCGCCCCTCATCGGTGATGGGCGCAAAAGCCTCGATCCCTAGCTTAGCACATACCTCGTAGTCGTCTTGACCATGGCCCGGCGCCAAGTGCACTAGGCCAGTACCAGCATCGGCAGACACGAAGTCGGCGTGAATGATGGTTTGGTCTGAAGCTGATTGACCGGCAAGTCTGTTGCGGTATTTGAGACCGACGAGGTCCGAACCAGGTATAGAATCAGCGACGATGGCGAACTCGGGCAAGATGCCTCGCATAGAATCGACGCGACTTGAAGCAACAAGCAGACCGTATCCATCGATTTCGAGGAGCGAATATACCAAGTCGCTGTGTATAGCAATGGCCTTGTTCGCAGGAAGAGTCCATGGAGTAGTCGTCCAGATAGCGGCAAAGACAGGGCCTTGGAACAATCCTAAGCCAGGCACAGAGCTCGCGTCGGAGACAATCGGAAACTTGACATAGGCAGCATGTGAGACGTGGTCGTCTCGGTACTCAAGCTCAGCTTCCGCGAGCGCTGTCCTGGACGAGATGGACCAGTATACGGGTTTGTGCCTCCTGTAGATGAGCCCATGCCGAACCATCTTCTGAAACACGCGCAGCTGTCTGATTTCGTACTCGTGATCCATTGTAGTCCACTTATTTTCCCAATCAGCCATTATCCCAAACGATTGAAATCCCTTCATCTGCTCCGTGACGGTTTTCATGGCGAGGCGCCTCGCCGACTGGCGCACTTTAAGAGGAGTGAGGCCACCGGCATGCGATTTCGATCCCAACGCCTTCATCTCGATCGGTAGACCGTGACAGTCCCAGCTCGGCCTATATTCAACTCTTCGACCGGCCTGGATCTGCGTGCGGAGGATCATGTCCTTGAGGATCTTGTTGATGGCATGGCCAATGTGAAGAGGCCCGTTTGCGTATGGAGGGCCATCGTGCAGCACGAAAGGGTCGTGCTGAGGCCTGTTGCTGGACTGCCATTGGTATAGATCATCGGAGCATTCTCGAAGATAGCGCTGCTGGAACGTCGGGTTCGGTCGAGCACTGGAAGCAACTAGTTAATGCCGGGTCGGGCGCAGCATCGTGAAATCCTGGCGAAAAGGTGCGACGCGCAGACGTACGGAAAAGAAGACTTGGGAAGCTTCAGCGTCGCCTTCCATGACTTGGACATATTCGAGTCCAGGTCATGGCCCGATGCGTACTCTGTGAAATGTGTAGCAACGAGGCCGTGGCTTGAGATGGTTGCGCAACAAATAAATCCTTCAAGCTTCTTCAAAAGTTCAATGCCTTCGAGTTTCGGCGGATCCAAAGTCCACACGGCCCACCAATCAGCACGCATCTTGGGTCCCAATTCAATAATGACGTGTGTGCAGATGACGGCGCATGAGCCTCACGTTCACTGCATTGGCAACTTGGGCTACACGCAGTTCAACCAGAGCCAGCATCATGGCTCCCGTACGACGCTACTTGCGCATTTCGAAGTACTCCGTGCTCGAATGCCGCATCTATCTGGATAATCCTTCCCTGGGGCAGTCATGGCTCCTCAACCCGCGCAATCCTGTCCTCCCACGCATAGTCGAAAGCATTCGTCCTCTGGTGCTACCCAAGCTCCGTGAAGAAAGGGAACGAAGCAAGAAGAAGAGTTCCAAGAAGAAGAGCATCAAAGATGTCATCGTACACGGTCAGTTTGAGAGAGCCGATATGAACCGGCCGAACTATGATTTTGCCACTGTATCTTTACTAAACACCAGCCTCACAGATGATTTCGAAGTATCCATGTTCTTGACCGAGACAGCGACCCGTCACTCCCTTCTTAGCAAGAAGAAGCATTTTCGAGATAAGGGGTTGCCTATGATGCAGTCGAATTCCACGAAGCTCATCGACGAGACGAACCACGTTCCCGTTGACGTCGATGGCGAGCAAGAAATCGCCGCCATCCTTCGGGAAGAGGATAGTGACGACGACGGCGGCAATGAGCGCCTTTCGGAAATTCCGGTTGCGCGGCCAAAGAGACGCAGAGGTACGACTACCTCGGATCATCATACAGAGGAGAGCGGGGGATCGGATAACGCAATCGACCTCGATTCAGACACGGAACGGCCCGCCACGAAGCGAGCTCGAATACCCAGCGCTCTTGGAGAGGACGCATCGGAGGGTGAAGAAGACGACAAAAAGAAGCTAGCCATGGACGTTTCATACGAGGGATTTGCCATCTACGGACGCGTGCTTTGTCTTGTCGTGCGACGGCGGGAAAATAAGACACAGCGCCTTCGGCAGGACGCCGAAGGACAGGCTAACATGGATAATTGGATCACCTCGACTCAAATTCCTGTCGGGGAGGATGGGCCATGACGCATTTGTCGACTCAAGACAGTCGAATACCAAAACTATACGTGGAAGAAAGGAGAATGCATCTCACTTGGTGGAACAAAATGATGTGTGTTCATTCAACTCACCAATCCGAAGCTCCGAAGGCGCATATCTTATACTCAAGACAGTGAAAGATAATGCCAGCCTGTCTGTCTGTAATGCGTTATGCGCAGATCAGAGAAAGAAAAAGTCACTTCGCAACGACAGACGGCGTGGAAGCTCTGTTGGAATGTGGCAGATCTTTCGACATTGGCGATGTTGGCTCGGTCTTGCCCATCGTACAGCGCAAGGCCTTCTGAGTCCTGACACTGCCTACCTCCTATAAAGCGAGTCATATGGTTCATCACCAGTCGCAGGGATCAAAACCACATGACGCACCTCGCACCTGGAGCGCATGTTGAAGTTGAATGATGGATCATGGATGGCAGGCTTGGCGCACTTACCTACCGCGAAGAACTCGCCCAACGCCTCTTTCAAGGTTTACCCCAGAATAAGGTCAAACTTTGGAGGGAAAGTCGTGTCTCGATGATTTCAATGAAGCCAATCATCTGAGCTGCTGCGGGAAAACGGAGTGCGGTGGGTTGAACAGGGGCTTGAAGTCGATGATGCATGGCTTGATTGGCGCGGGATTTTTAGACGGAAGGCTCGGCCGAGGCGGAGTATTAGAGGAAGGAACGTGTTTTGCGTGCGAATGAGAACTTATGCCAGGCTATGCTAGGTATGCTAGGTATGCCATGCTATCATTGCTATGCTTAGTACTTACCTATGTACCGCGAGTCCGCGATGCCGGGTGTGAGCCCAGCGATTCACGACGGCCTCATTGCATTGCAGCGACCATTCATAGAAAAGGTGTGGGCTAGATTGTCATTTGCGCTCTGGGAGAAATTGGACAGGGTACATCGTACAAAAGACTTTATGGAATATGTACCTACAGAGCACTGGCCGTTGGGTATCTCGCCGCTCGCGATCCATGCCGCATGTGTGGACCAGATATCCGGCATCACACTGTACCTAATCTATTTTGTAGATGAGTTTACATACATACCTACCAGCTTGCTCCCCAAAGCTCTCCCCCAAAGGTTCTCCCCCGGCGCTGGAGCTCCGCGGAGAAAATGAAACACAAATCTCCAACTCTTCCGAGACAAAGCCCGCACAAGTTAGGTATCTCACTCTGAACCACTTCGAAACGAAGACAAATCTTGGCACGAACAATGCACATTGAAACGTACCTATGTATGTACGCTCATTGAGACGCTTCCAGCGCCAGCCAAGTCTTTTGTGGCATCATGCTTTTGGGGGCGGTCGCCGGTGGAGGTTCTCGACGCTCCTACCTACGGAGTACACACTCTGTGATGATGGGATGATGATTACCGGAAGGGGAAAAGAAAAAAAGGTACATTGAGATAAAGTAGCTGACTGATTCCAGGGACGGATAATCATAAAGAAAGAAGAAGTTATACGGAGTAATAAGGCTCCAGATACAAAAATAAGTGAGCTGAACGGGGGCTTCGGCACAAGGATTGAATGGAAGCCCGGACGTTGGGGTTACGTTGCCTAAACGCGGGAGAAGTGAGGCCATCACCTCCAAATTCATCCCACTCTTCTTTGCCGCGCTCCCCGTGCGCGGCCCGCGCCCGAGCGCGCTGACTTTCACGATATGTCGTCAATATGTACATACCTAAATGATCCTTATGAGGTGCAGTCATCATGGCCACGGTCCACGAAAACCGAAAACCTAACCGCGGGCCCGGCATCCCGGACGGCCGAAACCAGAACAGAAGTGACTTTGACGCCCGTTCTATGGTTTGTTCTTCCCGTGCCCTCCGGAGCGTCTGCATGAGGTTGTTGGGATTGGGAATACCCTCGCGTTTCAAAGCATGCTTGTTGTCACGGAGTAACCCGTCCGTTGCAGCCGCAGCGCGTGTACCTAAGGTATGTAGGTATGTAGGTACAACATACCTTTGTAGGTACGTGCAACGCGTTACATATTGCAACCGGGTGTGCATATATGGGGCGATTTGGGAACCCGGCAATGGTGTTGTGATTGTTGCATCACGCTGTGGAGGGGAAGGAAATGGGTGTGTTGCAGTGACGATGTACCTACCTATCAGCGTCGCACCGATTCTGCACTCAACACCTGTTTTTTATATTTTCTTCAAATGTGCTTACACAGCTTCGCTGGACGCACGGCCAATGGCGGAATGTAACTTGATGGATGGAGGGAGCGGCAGGTGTAGGTACATATCCCACTCTGTGTAGGTATGTATAACCTGTGTACACGTATGTACGATCTACATTATCATATGTATACACTTGTTACAACTTATTTAAAACTTACATGCTTTTATTGAAGTCGGACGATGTTATAGCGCACGTTTCTTTCGGCTGATGGGGAAGGGAGCGGCGCAATCTGACGATCAGAAGCAAAGAAGGAAGGTCTGAACAGAATTCGTGCAATACATGGCGTGATGAGTATTTTGTGTACTACCTACCTACGTACATACCACTTTATCAGCCTTTGTCGAGACGCATCTACCTAGGTAGGTATTCCGGCCATCAGCTTGAGATGGGTTGCACTAACACTTCTTGTACATACATCATACATGTCTGCAACTTGCGCATCTTGTACTCCGTAGAGTGAAGAATCCCGGTGATTGGCCCGAGCCCCTTGATTTTCCCACGTGGCGCCGCTGTGGCTTGTAGTGCGGATCAGTCTGCGGCACCGAAGGACCCAATATGTAATCGTGGCGTACAACGTTGGAACTTGGCCCACAGCGTTTCGTCACCGTCCCGAAACACCAAAGCTTTGAGGAGCAAATTGCCAGATGCTACGAACAGATGAAGTCGTGCCAAGTTTCCCGGAGTGCTGTCGTTGTCATGGCCAATAGTGAGTCGTGACAGGTCTACCGCGACAAATGAGCCGATTTCATTTGAGGTTGATGCCTTTTTCCAAGGCGGACCAGAAGCGCATCAAATTCGTCAGCCGACCAAGAGTACTTGTCGATCAGGCGATGAGGTGAAATTCGTGCATCACACCTGCAATTCTTGGAGAAGGCTGGCATGTCGATCGGTGGTCTTACAACCCTTGTACAAAGTGATACCGCATCTCAACTGGGACTTTCTTCACAGGGTAGGTGGGTGCTTACGCAGTGCGACAAGTGACAATACCTACCTAGCAATGCGAGGCATCTTGGTTGTGTGAACTTGTGGTAGGTACATACCTACAACCTACAACGTCGCGAAGAAGGGAAAACAAGGTGACTCTTCAAAGACCAACGTGCCCGGGCGGGCCATCAATCAGAAATGAAGTCACTGAAACCGGAGATCACAAACGCCCCTCCCTACCTCATCTGAGACCAGAAGCAACCTCGACTTCCGATGATCGATCAGGGATAATGAACCCGTGCTGACTCACGAGTCACGAGGCTTGATGAACTCAAAGGCTCAAAGGTCGGACGTGGAATCACCCTCACGTATTTTCTTTTGGAAATGCAGTAAAAGTGCACAGAGTCGAGACTCGAAACCCGCCATACGGAGCAAAGTACATAACGGACGACCTCCTGTCTCAGACACATTGTTTGAGCCTTTTTGAGTTTGAATAAAAGTTCGCCAATCTATCTGTGTTTGACAGTTTCTGAGACCCCATTCCAATCACCGCGTTTGAGAGAGAAGATGTTTGGCTTTGAAACTAGCGCAGCATGTACATTTTTGTGCGTTTCTATGCGGAGAGAAACAACGCATATCAAGTTAAGACAATTTGATAGAATGCGTTGAATCTTGTGCGAATCATAAGTCCGCTAATCTACAAACGGTTTTGAGGCCCAGTGCCACTCACCGGTTTGAGAGAGAGAGGATGTTTTGCTTTGAAACTCCGCCATGTGTACTCTGTATGATATGAGTGTGAAGAGAAACATGACGAAACAAAAAAGAAAAAGCCTGCCTATCTTCAAGACAGACAAGTTAGGTAGGTATCCCGTAGAGCTTGACCATGAGAACAGAATGCGTTTCTTGAGACTTGCTTCGCCTTCTGTGATATGTACGGAGTAGGTACATATGTACCTGGTAGCGATAGCATCTTGTAGAGAAGTGGGGCTGTCCGACCGGCGCGACTGAGCAAGAGACAAGGGATAAGATCATAAGACACAAAGCAAGGGAAACTTAGGCGCTTGCTCGGGCTATGTATGTACCTACTCCGTACTCCGTAGACTCTGTTGATCCTGTTGACTCTGTATCTACGGAGCACAAACTCTCCATTCCATCATCGTACCCCCTTGTCAAGGAAAAGGCTGTCCAGAGTCCAGACGCCAATGGGACATTCGGCTTGCAAAGTTGCAATAAACATGATACGTACTTCTTATCAACTTGGCGGCTACGGCGTTGGCCGTCCCAGTCAGGCTACATCTAAACTTCGTTAGAGGCCGTTTCGCGATGCGGCGCGTGGGGGAACTTCGCGAAAATAACAGAGCACCCCGTTGGAGCTGGGTCAACCAAAAAAATTGAACCCTGGCTTCGTGACTCGGGCAGGCAAGGGATGACGGAACTCGGGGGAGCGGGGGGTGCTGTTTTCCCCAGTTATCCTTGTCGGATATCATTTCCACGAAATTGCCGTTTGGTGCAAGCTGTCGCAGGGTCTCTTCCTCCGAATGCATGCGTGGAAGAACTTCAACCTCCGCAGCTGCTATTATCGGAAATGCCCGCACGTCGTGGTGGGAAGTACATACATAGTAGAACAGTAGAAGCCGATGATACGACGTTTTGGCAAACATTTGTTTGTTCTATTTTTTGCGTTGGTCTACCTACCTCATATGATCTCCCTTTGATGAACCCCTGCGACCGATTAAAGCGACTTATCGTTTGAAAGACGGGTGGTAAGCGAGACCTTGGTGTGTATCTCGTACAAAACACACTCCTTCGAAGTTCGGAGTCCTTCCTCCTTTGTTGCCGCCAAGTTCCTGTGCTTTGTACGGAGTAACCACCAAGGCAAAGCAAAGCAACAAGGGGAGTGAAAAGCGACCAACGGACACGTTGTCCAACACCCAGGACGAAATATCTACCTATGTGCCTCTAGGTAGGTTACAGGTATGTACGGAGTACACCCCCCTTCTTCCGAAGCTCTGCCAAGGAAGCAAACAAAGTGGGCCAGGAAGAACAAAGTCCAATCCAGTGACCAGTCGCACAAAGTATATATGACACTGTCCAATCACGAAGCCGCGCACTGCACCGCTCCTTCTCAATCGGGCGGGAGATTTTCGCGTTGCGCAGAGGCCCTTCGTTCTTTCTTTGTTTTCTTGTGCGTGGCTCTGCTTCCAAAGTAGAAAAGGAAATGACATGAAACAAGTCGCATCAAGAAAACAAAATTGACTTGGAAAATTGCGACGACGACCAAAATAGGTGGCAATAGCTTCAAAAGATGAATCATGTGCCGAGATTGCTTGGATGACATGCATGAAGTGACTGACACGATGACACACACGTGAGTGCCGCAAAGAATTATACGACAAAGACCCTTATTATGATTTCAAAATTCATGAGCGGACCCCGTTCCGTGGACCCGCTAATCGGTCGGGTTCTGCGCGACTCCAGAATTTTTTTTCTTTTTTCTTTTCTTCACCTTCCGCCTCCGTTCCAGTCATCGCGAGCAGGGAAGTAATTCGAGGCGATTCAAGCCGGGGGGGATGAGATAACGACAAGGCTGAGTAGGTACTCCGTACAGGCGAGCAAAGCAGCCCTGGCGTTTGTGTCGTCATCACCGGGCTTCCACACTTTGCCGCGCTGGCACCGCCGACCCAGCTTGGCGGAATGTGATATCTGGTGAAACTGCAAATGATTGGTGCGTGGTAGCAGCAGCGGTATAATCAGGTGATGGCTGGGGATCGTAAGCGCGGATGATGCATCATCTACATGCTCCGTATCTGGCTGACAGCCATGCAGAAGCAGGCACCCGTCATCTGCCGTGCATTGCATGGCGGCATGCTGAGGAGAAACATTCCTGTCCTACCTAGGTATCTCTCCGCGTCTAGCCATCCGCCTCGCACATCAAGGCCACGGGCTTCTTTAACACGTCCGTGTGAGCTCGTCTGTCTCACGAGTCACAAACCAGACAAGGTGTCATGAGATGTCGGGGTCGGGCTGCAGCATCAGCGCGACGACTCATGACCTAAAGACCTTGATTTATTTGAGTCTTGTCTGTGTACATGCGTTCACTTGCGCAACACCATGACCAGCATTGCCGAACAACATGACGATGAAGTGTTGTCCCAACAATTACGACAGTAACGACCCCGGCCCGCCAAGCCACGACAGTGACAGATGGACCGGGTGACTTCGACTTTTCTTGCAGTTCTGTGGCATTTGCTCTGATACATACGGATTACGGAGTATAGGTATGTACGGAGTATGTAATACATAAATGTACTCCGTACGGGACCTGGAAAGCACCCCTGTCGAATTTGCTGCCAGGCGAGTTCCGACAGTTGCTCGGCTCAACTGGCCGTGATTGCTCTTCATGTTGATTCTAGCGTTTCTAGTGCGGGCGCCTAGGATGAATCATCCTTGAAGCCCCCGCAAAGAAGACAAGAGAGGACATGAAAAGAAGAATCGAGGAAGCAAAAAAGAAGGAAAAAAGGGGGCGCGCCTGAGATTCCGTGACAAGGTCCTTTAGGCTTTCCGGGCCTGGCCGCCTGGTCTACGGAGTAAACGGTTCGAACGGTTTGAACGAGGCCCATGGTCCATGGATAACCGGGGTGCAATTGTTGGGGACATTTCGAAGGAGACGGTTCGCGCGTCGTATTTGCCCGTGGCACGGGGGCTTGGTGAGTTGCCTGATTCGAGCACTCGAGGCTCTGTGAGTCGCCCAAGGCTGTACTCCGTATGCCATCAATGGGCTGTTTTCTTTTTGAAGAGGGTCGTCGATGACACAACCGTTCGTGCCCCCTTTGGGCAGTTACGGAGTACGTACATGATGCGGAGTAGAACTCCATTTTGACAGCCTTGATGCAACGGTTTCACGGCTGTCTTGTGTGTCGCTTCATCTGCGTATTCTGTACATTGTCATTTCACCGCGTCCTTGGACGGAGGACGTACAATTATGTACATATGCCCAAGGGCCAAGAGTCACGCATTTCGCATATTCGGTTGTGTACACTGTAGAGAACTGCAGAGTCTACCTATCGAGGTATGTAGGTAGGTACAATGTACGTAGGTACATCTGTACCTAGTATGTAGTCTGAATGTAGCACGAGAAATTGGCCCAGGGGCCTGAAGGAAGCTTCCACGAAGCTTCTAAAATAGTGGAGCAGCTGGGGACGAAGAGGCGATGCGATTGCCAGCGCCGGGAACTGAGGCTACTGGCTGTTGTCTAATTGCGGTGGACACGGCACGGAGCAAGCGGTGGACAGTGACGCCTGGCAGAGCGTCATGAATCAAATTAAGGGCCAAATTAACTTGGTCTGCGGTAATGCGGTGATGGGCGAATCGCAATGTATGCAGCGCACAAAAGACAGCCATGCTTCTCAGGTGTCACCGATGCAGAGTGGCCAGATGTCAGGACTGAGGAGCAGTAGAATCAGCCAACAAGATTTGGACAGGATTTGTAACGAGCTTTGGCGGTCCAACATCGAATATCGACCCAGCCAGGTCAAGCGCGGACGGCTTGGACGGTCAGACAGGGGCAGAGCGCGCCCCACTACATCGACCGCCGCCGATGGAAAGGAGAAAAGCACCTCGACGCAGGGGTTGGCTGCAGTCCTTGTTTCAATTTCACAAATGGGTCACCGCCCCTGGCCTGGACAGGCGAGGCATTCGCACTTTGGCCCGGTCAGTGTCACTCAATCGGCCTTGTTGGCATTGGACGTTGAGCTTGCGTGCGGTTCTGCAATTCTGCATTCCTTGCACTGCAGCAGTCCATTGACTCCAGTCCAAGTCTCCTTCTCGTAGCAGGCGGGAATGGCGTTTCGTCGCACACCCCGCTGCGGCTGCCACACCCCCCTCCTCCGTCTCTTGAGAGTCGAGTCTCTCCTGCCAGCTGCCAATTTCCAAGTGACCAAGTCGCAACTGCCAACTGCCCTGGACATCCAGGTACTTTTCTCCAGCGGGTTACGGGATTGACGTTTGGAGCCCTCCATGTACATTCTGGGTCGGTCACCGATGTACTTACACCCCCCTCCCCTTCCCCTGCCCACTTGGCATATGGGCTTGGCGTCTGGATGATGCTCAGATTGCCCGTTTGCGGGCAGTAACGAGCCTCCAGAATGATCACACGTCGTGGGATACATAAGGCCATCGGCTCGCCCTCGATCCTGCACTTTGTTCTATTTCGACTATCACGCTCAACTTCACACTCTCGATATACACACTTTGCAATTTGACATTTGCCAGCTCACTCTTACAACTACGGCTTTGTTGCCTCTGCCTCTTCATCTGAATTTTGGGACAACCCATCCTCGAAGCAAAGAAAAATTTCAACTCTTGGTTGAAGCATTTCAGCCAAGCCTTCTGCTCAACTTTTTGCAACCACACGAATCCAAGTCAAAAAGACCATCAAAATGCCTAGCGGTCAGCGACCTGCCAACTTTCCTCCCCCTTCGGGACCACCACCCACTGGGCCTCTTCCTCCTCTGCCCAAGCGTGGTTAGAGTCTTGAGGGGCACGATTTTGATCTGTTTTTGACGACGACTTCTGGACGACGCATCTCTACCCTGCCGGCATTATTACTGCCACCA
The DNA here is from genome assembly GCA_004016085.1 of Claviceps quebecensis. Taxonomy (NCBI): domain Eukaryota; kingdom Fungi; phylum Ascomycota; class Sordariomycetes; order Hypocreales; family Clavicipitaceae; genus Claviceps; species Claviceps quebecensis. Next base: position 35,948 of record QEQW01000136.1, read on the forward strand.
TGTCGATGGGGATCGCATCTATAACAAATCATCCTCACGAAAGCACACACACCCATTCCTGCAAGCTTTCACGCCGCAGCTCTCATGTGTCAAGGACTCATCTTCCGCATGCCCGTCAGCTGTCTCGGCTCACGCATCCATCTGTCTGCCCTGGCGGTGGCTCGAAGATCCGCGCATCTATCTTTTCGTCATCCGCCTCAATCCATGGAGACTGCCTGGTGCATCCAACCGAATTGTCCGCATATTCGACCGATCTTGCCCCTTGGGCCATATTGCACCCCCCGGTATGCAGTTTGAGAAATACGATGCGATGGCTACAGTAGCACTCAAAAAGCACGACATATGCCACCCTCACTGGATCTTCAAGCTGTCCAACGCGTGTACAGGGCAATCTGAACACTGCACTCTACGACGCCGGGTGACCTGATCTAGCATGTCCTGTTTCGACAGACTACTACGCTTCGCACTGAGCCGGCTCCCGCGATGCCGGACTTACTACGCTTCGACCTTCGTTTCTACTGCATCTAGTTCTTGAGGCGCCGAGGTAGCATGCGTTACTTGTATCTCGTATTGTTTGTAATGCTTTGATGACACTTTGTGGAGGGTACTAGGGAAAGCCTCCGCGATGATGGGATGGGCTTGACCAACTTCTTGTCAGACGACCTGGACCTGCAAGAAATGAAGCACAATTATGACTGAAACGCGCTGTGGTTTCTTATTTTCTCTTCTCTTTTGTCGCACTCCGTGCGGTCCGAATAGCTTTTCTGTATCCCTCTTCGCGAATAAAGAAGTATCTTGCTCAAACCTCTCATGGCTCCGTGCGTTTGACCAGCCCATGTATGATGCTACATAACAAGATGCCATGATGGAGCAAGCCCGACCCATTTGCTTTGCCCTCCACGACCCAGTAACGCTCAGACTCGGGACTGGGACTGGCTAATACCCGTGAAGCCTAATCAACGGAGATCTATGTACATACCGGTAGATACTATACCCAAGTCCCCGCTCACCAGTAACGCTTCCGCCGCCCCGTCTCCAACGACACATTCCAGTCCCCCTCCACACGCCAACCAGACATGCACGCCAACAACCGCTAGCCAAGGTGCCATCCGCCCCATCTCTCATCTCTCCATCTTTCCATCTCTGCTGTGTCCAACACCACGCCTTTCCGTGTAGCTTTACTCGGTAGCGTTCTCCGATCTTTGCCCACACGGGCCAAACGTCGATTAGCGTGGATGTATGCGCCGAAAGCCCGAAGCTATTGATCTCTGCTTTGCGCTCTCCGACGGATGGGTCTAGGCTTGCCTTTCTTGCTTGCATGATCTGGTTTCGTTTCAAGGCTTTGCGTTTTTTTGTGTATGGGGAAGGGCAGGGCGTAAAGGGGATGATTGGTGCGACTGGTGCGGTTGCTGCCAGATGAGAAAAGTGAGGGGAAGGCGAGGGGCTTACCTACACTACTGTATCTGCCTATGTATTTCGGGGTCTATTTTTTTTGGGTTGGCCGTTCACTGGACTTCGCTGGGTGGGTTATGTGATATGTAAGCGGGTTGTTGTAACTTGTTTGTGCTTGTTGGGAATGGGATGGATATGTATTGTGGCTTTGGGTGGGTGAGATGAACTACTAGGTAGGTACTTCGTATGTGTGAGATTATAGTTAGATGAGAATAATAATTGGCGTTGTTGGTGCACTGCCTACCTATTGTATTCGTTACTCGTTTGCTGTTTAGGCGGGAAAGTTTTCCTTCATGTACATACTGCTTCTACGGGGTGTGAATCGTGTGATGTTGATGTTTGGGCGATGCCGTGGCGATGCCAGGGTGGAGATAGGTAGGTACTGTAGGTAAGCTGCGATACGGTGTACCTAGTATATTTCTACAGTTTCTTCGATCCGATCCCCAACAGCAAATATATGGTTGAACTAGGTACAGTACAAGCATGATGAAACAGTAAAGATATGTACAGTATGTATGTAGTAGTTAGTATATACGATGGAGTTTCCTGGCGCGGGAATGGAACCGGTTTTGACTTCCCGAATCCCCACTGTCAGTCAATAACTCCGCAGGCTAGGTATGTACCTAGGTTCGGGTTGATTCTTCGACAGCACAGGCTTCGGGGAGAAGGGAGCCGGCCGTATCGTATCGTCTTGTTCTTTTTGGCCTTACTGATGACTTGCAACTCGACTGCTGCGTCAATCCAAAATTGATTCAGGAGAATAGGTATGCAGATACGAAAAATCTCTTCTTAGCCGTGCCCTCACTTACACACACCCACTGTGTTCAAATGCAGTCAAGGGGCCGACCAACTTATGTATTTTCGGGACGAAATAAGATGCAGACCACGGGGGGAATTTCCTGTGCCGATTGCACAGCCTCTTCCAGCGGGAGAGATTGAACATGGCACCCTCTAGGTGTATCATCCTTGGCTACGGAATACATATGCTTTTCTTTCGTCTCATTCTTTCTCACACCGATGTGCCGCTTAAAGTTGGCCGCGTGGAGTTTTGGAGCTCTTTGAGTGAGTTACTGGGTAGGTACCTTACGCTAAGAGGGGGCTCAGGAGTCAGCACCTAATGGGTTTTAGCAGCAGAGCCCTACATAGATCATAGATGTCAAGAATCAAGAGGCAAAGGCGGAGCTTGAAATAGTACAAAAGAACAGACGATAGAATCGGTCATTAGCGGCGAAGCAGAAGGACAAGGTGAAAACGGGGCTTGTTGGTGTTTATCTCGAGACTCCTCGATTCGTACCTGCCGATATGTAGGTACCATGCCAAAATACGGCTTGACATCCACTGGACACCAACCTGCATAGACAGCCTGACGGGAGCCGTGACGACGCAGCCCGGCATACGTATCTATGATTATAGGCTGCCCATATGCCAGGCTTGTGGCGTGCCGAATTACCGTCGTGGCGTTTCATTTAGGTACCTAGGTATGTACATATCGGCACTTGAAGGCTGAAGCTTCCAAAAACATGACCATCCGTGTGAACCGTCACGTGTCTGAAGTGGGTCACTTTTTCTCCGCTAACAACGCCAGCCGTCACAGTGCACAAGCTCGCGACACTGGTCACGATGGAACCAGCAAAACCTCATACCGAGGCCGAACCTGGGCCATTGCCTTGCCGTCATTCCCTGTCGCTCGCACCTCTGCGCCATGTTGGACCTCTACATCTGGGGCCCGGCGTTTGGTCTGCCCTCGATCGATCCCGAATGTCTAGCCATCTTGCTGTACCTGGACAATGCCCTCCCCAGCGACTCTTGGCGCATCATACCGTGCAATGATCCCTCCATCAGTCCATTAAGTATGCACCTGTTTGGCTAATTACCGTGCCCACACCTCGCTCTGGGATTAGTCTGCCACAATCGTTCTCTCTAACTTTAATGTGTTTTCCCGTCTCTTGCTTCTCTTGCAGATCTCTTACCCGCCATCAATCATCACGGGAGCTGGACGAGCGGCTATCTCCCGATTATCGAATACACCAAGCATCACTTCAACCGCCGGAGCGAGAAGCACGAGGATCTGAGCCCCGCCCAACAAGCCGATGCAGTCGCGTACTGCTCGTTCCTGACGGCCAATGCTGCACCCCTCGTTTATCTATCCCTCTATGTGTCGGCCGCGAATTGGTCAACGACAACAAGACCGGCATATAGCGCACTTTTGCCGTTTCCTCTCACATGGACTTTGCCGCCGCTCATACGCGCCGAGGCCTGCCAACGAGCAGAACACCTGGGCTTAGCCGAGCTCGATACCGACTTTGATCCCAATGGCGGCCTGCACCTGACGGCTGGCCGTGATGCTCTCCCCGAAACGTTTCGCAGGCACTTGCCCGCGCGGACGAAAAAGACGGTCCGCGAGGAAATGACCCCCGAGCAGGCATCTGCTATTAGATTATATTCCCTGGCAGAGGATTGCTTGTCTGTACTGAATGCCCTGATGGTCGGCCAAGGCGATGAGGGAGCAAGGCCATGTTTCTTTGGCCATCATAAGCGTCCGTCATCGGCTGACTGCCTGGCCTATGCGTACCTGGCTCTGATGACGGTGCCGCCCGTGCCGCGAAGTTTTCTCAAAGACTATATTATGGCGGAATTGCCGCGGCTGGCCATTGTGGGGAGATGGGCTAGTGGGTTGTCGTTTGAGCTGGGCCCCGTTCCGCGACCTACCATTTTCGAGTGTGCGGCTCGAGTGACCGACTCCTTTTTAAGAAGAATACCTGCATTCGGTGAGCATTATGTCAAGGAAACGCTACATCGGAAGGAGGCCGGGAAATCGGGTGTACACCCGCGAACACTCATCATGGCTATGGGGTTCCTGGTCGCAACAGGGGCAGCGTTTGGCTACGGTTTACAGCTCTATAAGACTCTTGGGCCGTTTGGGTCCAGTACGCAGATTTGGCGGCAGCGGCAGCTGCTGCCGGGTCGGGGGAATAAGCTGAGCCAGTTTGGCGACCTTGGGTCCATGTTGGATAGCGCGATGGGGGCATATGAGCCTGCCCCTTCGCTAGCATCTGGGCAGAATGGACCTGCTACTGGTCATTTGGTTGAAGCTGATTCGGAGGTGGATTGAAGATTCTTCTTGGTGAGAATGAAGAAGATACATGAGGACCAAGAGATTTACAGAAGAGAAAGAACCAGGATACCCCCCTCATGATACGCGTCGTATTATCTTGCCGCTGCATCGTGCAACATAATCTTTTTCAAACCATACACTCGGTGCCTATCTATGCATGCTTTGCATTTTCATTCACTGGTGAAGGATCTACTGGTCGACTGTCGCTGTTTACTATAGCGAGCCTTGATTTGGCTCGTACGTCCTGGAGGATAGGAGGATACAGACTCTTGGCTAGGACACCATGTCTTACGCACAAACGAACACTCGCTCGACAATTTGCGACTTTGCGGACGACACTCCGGATAAAGCCAACAGGGAACAAATCCATTGCCACGTACAACGGTGCATATGCATCGAGTGGGTGGCTACCATTCCTAAAGATTCCATCAAGTAATAGATTTCCAAGTCAGAATCAAGAGGAGGGTGTGTGCGCGGAAGAACGAGCTTTGAGGTTTTGTGCTTCGTGTGTGTGATGCGTTACGTGCCACGATCGTTGATCCTCCCAAACAGTGCTTGTTAGCTGGGCCAGTACATCGAGTCGGTAATCGAGCTTCTCTGGGTTGAAAGGCTCCTCTCGCTGTTCGTTTATGATTTGTAGTTGCTCATTCTTCCATTCCATACATGATCTGATACCCGCGTCTCGTCCCCTAATCTGGAGCACACCCCAAGAAAAAAGGCCTATGGTTTCGGGATCCAAAAAGCCGGCATGGCATGGCGGAAGCGCCCCGACGCACCCTTCCATGCCTGAGTTACAGTACATGCTCTGACTTGTTTCAGTTGCAAAAAGGACCGGTCAACTAATTAGGTATGTGCGAGAGAGTCCGGGGTTAGCGCACCGCGCAATGATTTGATCGGTGCTGAGGGCAAAGCGGTAGGAACAATTGTTCCTTGTATATATATCTATCTTCTGTCCAGCCGTTCAAGTACAGAGAGAATAGATAGATAGACTTTTCATGCATGGCCTCAAGATTTGGCACTCGCGGTGTATCGGCAGATTGAAGGCAAAGTGCATTCGGAATCAGGGGTCTTTGTTCTCTCCATCTCTGTGCATCATCGGATGCTTGCGAGGAAAACACCTCTGTTGTTTCGATTCACATGAGCAAATCAAAGGTAAACAAATTACAAATTTTATACAGACAAATCAAAAAGAGCCCCATTGGAACGCCTCCACCAGTCGTAGTACCTAATACATATACTATATCACCCTACTCCCCTGACCTCATATCTGCTTGACTTCTTTCCCAACCATCTCCGGCCTATCCACCTCCCACTCATCCCGCAATAGCGCAAACGTCAAATCCGTAACCAGCAAGCTCTGCCCCAGACTCCACACCAAAGTAATGGCGTAGAAGAAATTGGCGTTGCCGCTCCCCGCGTAAATCCATAGGTAATAAAACGCAGGGCCAAGAAATGTGGCGTGGAGAAGCGTCGCGGACGCCACGTATGTGTATCTCATGAGCGGACACACGTGCCAGTACAGAGGCAGCATGGCGAGAAACAGGCTCGTGTCCGAGATGGAAGGGTAGGGCTTGAAGATGGAGAATATGCCGAGCAGGATGGTAAGCACGGCGAGTGGCTGCTTGCGAATGCGGATGCAGAGACCGCCCACGTAGGCGGTGAGATGGAGCCAGAAAACGGCGAGGAAGAAAGCGCGGAAGGAGTCGAACATCTCGATGAAAAAGTACCACCAGAGGCCGACGTTGGGGGTCAGGTCGGAGAGGGTGAGCTGAATGCCGTAGGTGCGGGAGAGGAAGGCCCATGAATTATTCGTTAGGAGATATGACGTGCCGAGGAGGGCGGCGAGACAGGTACTCGTGACGGCGACGCATTTGGCGGCGAAGACGAGGCAGTTACTCCTTGGGCGGCGCTTGTCGTCATCGGGCTGGCGGTCGTGGGAGAGAAGGATGAGCGGCGGGAGCAACAGAATCGGGTACATGGAGAGATACGAAGCGAAGGAGAGGGCCATCATGGCGTTGAATGCGGAGCCTGAGACGGCGCGTGACACGGCGTGCAGGATGGCGCATGTTGTGAATGCGCTGGTCGATCGGCCTATGCAGCTTGCTATTGTGAAGGGGTTGAAGAGAAAGCTAAGCGTTGGGAGAAGAGTGAGCCATGAAGTCAGTCGTTGCCTTCTATTTCATTGTCCAGGCATGAGACAGGTACGTACGCCGCTGCAACAACTAGTCCAGATGCTCGTTTCCCTCTCCGCGGCGACGAAAAGAGCCTCGACTGTCCCGCCTCCCCTGAGTCTGCGATTCTCCAAAGCGCATCGGCGCTCAGGACATCAACGAGGATGTACAGGATCGAAGTGAAGATAGGCCACGCCTTGACGTCCGGCAGCAGGGAGAAGAGCGGGAGGAGGAGAGGAGCCTGGTGGAAGACGCCGCCGTCGTACGGCCAGACATTGTGATTGTAGAGGAACAATCCTTCTTGCACTTTATTCGCATCGGGCAGTCAGCGACTTGCGGACGTTCAAGAACGACGGGGCAAACAGCGGGAGCGCACATACATCGCTTGAAGCTGGTGACGGGGGTGGAAATCTCCACGCGACCCGTCAACAGGTCTGGCAGGCCGGGAAAGGCGAGGGCAAGGAGCAAACGGAGAAGCGCGGCGCCGGCGTAGATGCCAGCTTTGCCCCGTAGTGTCATGCTTGAGGCCATGGCATCTCTTCAGGCCATTGCGAGAGGGAAAAGCAAGGGAGAATTGGGGGCTTGAGAATGGCCTTGAGCGCTTGGGTTGTTGCTGTGAAATCACGGAGGCCACTTGGCAGCTCTCGGCCGGAGGGGCGGGCCGGCGATGGACGTGGTCACTGGTGGAGACGGCAGTATAATGGGGGAAGCTACCTACATCTAGACATGTATTTTTGTACATCACACCATGCCATTCATTCATGGCCATATGAAAATGTTGGATAGCCGTGGACAATATGTGTCTGGCCGTTGAGTTACGCTACCGGTTGCAAGATGCGAGATGCGAGATGCGAGGCAGCGAGGGTGACTTGGCGCTTTGTGCGTGAATGACTTGCGACCAAAACGAATGCTCCATCTTGAGATCCATGGCGTACTTTTACACTGCAGTTCTCTACCTATTAACTAGGTACTAAGTGACGGCTTTAGTCTTGTGATCAAGTTCATCCTACTCCCCCTTCCGTTAAGGTTACAAGTTACAAAGGCTCAGCGGCCGCCTGCCTATCACCAGACTTGGGCAAGCCCGATAACAAAAACTACAGCCACCACAGACAAGGGCTAGGGCAGACCCGTATGGACTGAGAATTAGATGGAGACTTAGGAAAAGGGCCAACTACGGTGGTCACAGATCAAGACATAGAATGAGGCAGAATTTGTTATACATTCGCAGGTATTGATTGAGAACAAGACAAAATAGCGACGAAGGAATTCCACCGTATACAAAGATTGAGAACAACAAGTTATAGAGACAAAGGAAAACTTAGACCACCGAGTACATTGAATGAGCTTCTTTACTCCATCTACAAATCTCCCTGATAGCAATTGTCAGCTCATCAATATCTTCCTCCTTTACATTGGAACCTATCAGCAGAATCTCTGCGATTTTCCTCCACCAATTCCCTTTTGTGACTCGTCATTAAGTGTCTGTTCGTCTTGAGTCAAGGATGTTCATCGCTACTTGAGCGGTTTAATGTCGGTAAGTCGAAACCCACGCGAGGGTTGTAGTTCCCGGAGTTTCGCGGCAAGGCGATCATCGTTCCGCTCAAACTACGCCTTGTCATGTTCTCGGTCCATCCGGGAACACCGGGTCCAACCCCAACATACCTAGTACTGTGTAACAGCGTTATCTCGACTGTGCCTTCTCGAGAGCTGGGCCTCTCGTCGCAAAGGTCACAGAAGGTGGGCCAGGTCTGTTCAACATTCTGGCAGAAGACCCAAATTGTTGTATAGGGTCGGATAATGGCGATGACATGCTTGCGTATCGACTTGAGAGAGCTGGAACTAGGACTGGAGGATATCAATCAATTTTTTCTAAGAGCTTTTAACTCATCCGAGCAGGGCCTTGATCGTGTAGTGCCTTGAGAAGTCTCTCTAGCGTGGCAGGCTTATCTTATGCATCGTCCGCAGCGATTTGCCATTTGTGTTGAGCAAGCCGTGTAGAGAATATTCTGGTTGCTTCACTTCATCAGAAGACGGGATGCAGTTGCCTTTGTGTTAGCCTTTTTTTAGGCCCAATCCTCACCTCAAAGCATGTCGCTCATTGCTGTTTTCAAAAGAGCAGATCCAAAAGAGCAGAAGAGAAGGGTACTGAGCTTACACAAAATTGTAGCTGTGCTGATGGGCAGATCATGACTCGAGAGATGTATTCTCTACCGTCATTATTGACAGATTGTCGTAGTCCTCTTGTTCATCTTGGTAAATTGGTACCCAAGATCCTGATCCACCAGAGGTGAATCGCAAAGACAGGCAGCATGGAAACTCGAGTTTGGATCGAAGAGAGATTGCACGCAAGAGAATGTGGAATACAGGATGTGAGAATAAGATGCAGCGAGGTTGGGTGTGAGGAGTCACCCGAGACCATCGAGGATGCTGGAGTAGGAGAGGACCATTTTGAGAAAATAGTCTCGAGATGGTCAAGTGTTGTAGACTTGAGTATGAAGAAGAAGAAGAAAGGACGGGAACTTGAGCAGACGAGTGCTCGCAATTTATAGGCGTTGATGGGTGGCAGTGATTTGTGCGTCATGTCAGCAGAGTAGCGCTCTGCCATGCTACATTCTCGCGTGCGTGAATCACGACATATTGGACAAACACACTCCGAGGAAGAATATGCTAGGCTACCAGAGACTCGTGAAACCTCTCGCAGCTGTTGACAGCTCTGGACGTCAGTGAAGCGAGCCTCTCGTTTGCATCAGTTGCCACACCCACCTCGGACAAACGACGCAGCGACACACGATGGAACGAGAGAGAAATGGAGAAAAGGATGTGCATAAAATGCAGCTGATGAATGCAAGCGAGAAATTCAAGCCATTTGATTATCGCCTGCTCAGTGTCGTCATTCAAGCCATTTGATTATCGATTGCTCAGTGTCGTCTACCAATACAGACAGTAGAGAAGGTAAAGAATCAAACGGGAAATCACCGTAATAACACTCGAATGAATCGAGTCCTTTCTGGTGGTCATCTTGCGTAGTTCTCGACCCTCATCATGTTTGAGACACCTCCGCGCGAAGAGGCTATGCAAATGGTGACTGAGCGCAGCGCTTCGCAGCGCAACAACGCAAGTGACTGATTTCCTATGAACGCGTCACTCCGACGTACATGTGAAAATGGGTTCCTTCGTAATCGAGTTGGGTTGGTAGACCCTCAACTCGTCGTGACAACTTACAAGTCACAACACGCTGCACTGTGCACACCGCACAGCACCTGTATCATGTATGTGTGTATGTAGTCGTGACTCGTGAGCTTGAGCTTGAGCCTTGAGGACTTCCAAGTTCCCCAGAATCCCCACCTGAAGCAATCACCCCGGCTGGCCCCTGGGCGGTGAGATGTGCTTGCAGCTAGTGGAGACAGCGCTAGTCCCAAGTTAATTGTAGAGCCAGGCGGTGGCTCCCGGCAATAAAATTTCCCGCCTACTGAAGCGAAAAAAGTTGCATTGCAAGACTGGTGGGAAAACCGGCCAGCGACGACCTCGAACGATCCTGCAGCCGACCAAGACCACACTTTGTCGCCGTCGCATCCACGTTCACACATCACAATGCCTCGGATAAAGAAGAAGGGCCAAGCCGGTGCGGCCAAGAACTACTTGACCCGTAATCAGGCCATTCGAAAACTGCAAGTCAGCCTTCCTGATTTTCGTCAGCTCTGCATCTGGAAGGGCATCTACCCCCGCGAGCCCCGAAGCAAGAAGAAGGTGTCCAAGTCGTCCACTGCTTCTACCACCTTTTACTACGCCAAGGATATCCAATATCTTCTTCATGAGCCGCTTTTACAAAAATTCCGCGACCAAAAGGTCTTGGAGAAGAAGATTTCAAAGGCCCTGGGCCGGGGAGATGTCGGCGATGCCCAGAGACTCGAGGGCAATGCCTCGCGACCCGACAAGACCGGAAAACCCCGATACACACTCGACCATGTCGTTCGTGAGCGTTACCCGACCTTTGTCGACGCCTTGCGGGACTTGGACGATTGTCTGTCCATGCTGTTTCTGTTTGCGAATCTGCCTTCTACGTCCAGCGTGCCTGCCAAGATGATTGCGCGATGCGAGAAACTCTGCCTCGAGTTCCAGCACTACCTCATTGTGTCGAAAAGCGTCACGAAATCTTTCCTGTCTATCAAGGGCATCTACTACCAGGCCAATATTCAAGGCGAGCAGGTTCTCTGGCTCGTGCCTTATAAGTTTAACCAGAGAATTGTCGGCGACGTCGACTTCCGAATCATGGGAACCTTTGTCGAGTTCTACATGACTCTTCTCAGCTTCGTCAACTTCCGACTGTACACGAGTGTCGGCCTCAAATACCCACCCAAATTTGATGCTGCCAAGGACGCGAATGCCGCTGAACTGGGCGCCTTCACCTTAGAAGGAAAGACACTGGTTGGTACCGAAGAAGAGAAAAAGACCGAGAAAGCTTCTAGTCACGAGGTGGATCCCAAAACACAAGCTGCTGTCAACAAGGTGCTCAAGACTATCAAGGCCGGCACAGAGGAAGCCGCTGTCGGCAAGGATGTCGAGGCAGGTGCCAGTGCTGCTGATGACGAGGACCAGACCAACTCCGGTGCCATTGACAAGTTCGAGCCAGTAGCACCAGGTGGCGATGTGCTCTTCCAGCCTGACGCTAGTGCCAACGACCACGCAAAGTTGTTCTCAAACTGCACCTTCTACCTCTCTCGAGAAACGCCCCGACAGTCGCTCGAGTTCCTGCTGAAGGCGTTTGGGTGCAAGCGTGTTGGATGGGACCCTGTGCTCGGTGACGGAGCCTTCACCACAAACGAACTGGATCCCAATATCACACATCAGATCGTCGATAGACCTCCCATTGAGGCTGTGACAGAAGGAAGTGATTCTGATGAAGAGGATAATCAGACGTCGCAGAAGCTGGCTGTCAACCGCCGAGTACCCGGGCGCATCTACGTTCAGCCGCAGTGGGTTTGGGACTGTATCAACGACGTAGAGCTCAAGGAGCCTCACTTGTATGCTCCAGGAGCAGCGCTGCCACCGCACTTGAGCCCCTTTGTGCGTAATGTCCAAGGCGCGTACGATCCTACAGTGCCCCTGGAGGATCAAGAGCCCGAGGCGGAGGCTCTCGAGGCTGACGAAGACGCGGATGAGACTGTGGAGGGAATGGATGTAGACGAAGACGAGCAGGACGAAGATGAGGAGGGCGACGAGGACGAGGACGAAGATGAGGAGGGCGCCGATCAGATGGATGTCGAGGTCGATGACGATGAATCGGCAGACGAGGATGCCCTGCGCCAACAAGAACTCGAGGCTGAGCTGACGGGTGCTCCAGTCAAGAGCAAGGCCACCAACGTCAAGGCCAAGGCCAAGGATCAAGCGAGAAAGGCTCTGAGCAAAAAGGCCAAGGAAGAGGCTGAGGACTTGGAGCGCGCCAAGGGTATGCTGAGCAAGAAGAAAAGAAAGCTCTATGAGCAGATGATTTACACAAACAACAAGAAGAGCGCAGAAGACCAGAAGCTGAGGTCCAAGAGGAGAAAGCTGGAAAAGGAAAAGGCAAAGACAAAGGGCAAGGCGTAAATTCGGGCTTGTATTGGTATTGGATGAATTTTGTGTTGAGGCAGCTACAGTATATGGAGATTTTTCTACTTTTTTAGCATTTGTGGCACGAGTGGGTTACTTGTTAATGGGAAACATAGAATCGAATGAATTGTTTGAAGATACAGGGGTCCTGAACTGAATTCGTCGACGATGCAGCTGGGTATGCACTCTGCTACCTCCAATAAGTATGTATCTACTCCGGAGTCCGTACGGATGTACATATTACGTACAGTATGTTAGGTAGATACAAGTATGTACGGAGTACATAGATAGTGTACCTTTGCAAATCGCGACTTGAGGCCCCATTTTTACCCGACCGCAGAAACCGACCTCTCCCATGGCCCAATGGCCCACGGGCTTTGACAATGAACTTGACAATGCGACATGCGACAACATACGTCATATCGCAATGATCGTTTGCATGCCTCTCGCAACGACATGAAAAGACTAAACACGTGCACGCAATAACGTCCTCTACGCGACAGAGAAACCTAGGGCACGTTGCCACTCTCTATCCCGAACGGTCGAGGTAACAAAAGGCAATGGCGTCCAGCCCAGAACCACCGACTGCTGTACGCAGACAATGGGAGGAACTCGACAGCGATGACATCGCTTCCGTCATGTCGGAGGACCTGTACGAAAATAGGCCCAATCGATGGACGGGCCCGCGGTCGACATGGCGGAATCTAGTTCGGGAGGAGCGCACGCTCTGGCGGTCGATGCAGCAGGTCGTCGATCAGGATCTGGCGGTGCATTTGTACAATGCGTTTGCGCTGAAGAGGCAGGACTTGGATGCGAGAACGGCCCAGGGACTCACGATGAAGCTGGTAAGTATCCAAAATCTTTGTTGCGATCAAAATTATCGTGGAAACCCCTCTCCCTTGATTGATTTCTCTTTTTGGGTTTCCTTTGGACCTCCGTCTCTCTCTACCGGGACATGTTTTCTGACTTGAACGCCATTTTTGAGTTCACAGGGCAATGGACAAGAAGCGATCTGGGCACCCCCCAAGGTGTGGACCGCGTGGCCGCTGCACGAGAGACAGGTTCCGCCGGAAGGCCTCTTCAAGGAGACGGACGACGAGGCCGAGGTGTTCACGCTGCGCCGGCAGGAGAAGAAGCTGCCTAGCTCGGAGCTCCAAGAGGAACTGGGGGCGACGATTTTGCGAATGGCCAAGGAGCGGTTTCGGCGACGACAGAAACAATGGCAGCAACGACAACAAGAACGAGAACAACGACAACGCGAGAGACTACGGCGACAACAACAGATGTCCAGGTCTAGCTCGATTGCGCCTTCTATCGAGACGCCTTCCCACCCGGTTTCGCTCAAGTTTGAGGAATCAGAAGACGAGACTTTTTTTTCGTCGTTACCCCCCGGGAGGACAGGGTCCCCTGACGACGATGAGAAAGTCAAATTGTCTTGGACCAGCGACGACGAGTACAACGATGATGCTGCTGATGGCGGCCAGGAGAGTAATGAAGGCTCGCAACCCGATCCTGAATCACCAACTCAAGACTATGAACCAGCCGTAGCAACCGATGACCAACTATCAGAGCAGCTCCTCCGCCCCTCCATCCGCCACATTCTCACCCAGCTCGACCGCACTCTCACAGTCCTCCACAACAGCCGCGTCGCCGGCCAAATCCACATCTTCGACTCGTCCGACTCGTCTATGGAAGACGATTCCGACGCAGCACCCGCGCGCGGCCGAGGACGACCCCGACGAATGCCCCAGCCGGACAGCAGAGATACCCCTCCCGCAGCAGCAGTAACAGCAGCAGCAGCAGCAAAAATAGCGGCATCCCCTCAGCGCAGACGCGGCCGCCCTCCCAAGGTTCGCGTGCCGCTGCAGGGAGAAACCATGGAGGAGATGCAATTCCGTCTTGCGCGCCAATCACACCGACGCCTTCCAGTCACGGAAAAGGACAAGGAGGCTGCGTTTCTGGCCTGGCTGGAGGAGGGCGACAAGCAAATGATGCGGGAGGCGCAGACTCAAAACCCAACATCACCACGACCATCGCAAAAAGAGGAAGCAGAACGAGCATCCCCTTCATCCTCTCATGGAGGAGCCTCTCCGCCATCTCAGCACGGAAACATGCAGCGAAAACTTCGAAAATGGGGTCTCCGCGACTGGAGCGACGTGCTCGGCGCAGCAAGCCTCGCTGGCTTTTCTCCCGACGTCATTGCACGAAGCACGCGACGCTGCGCCAGCCTCTTCAACCAAGGCATGGCGATGCGCACGCTGACTGAACAGCCCCTCTCCAGAGGACCTGGGCTTACAACAATCGAGTATCGCCCCAAGCCTGTGGCCACCACGAAGCCACAGGGCCGGCCACAGGGCCTGGGGGGCTCTGTCTCTCCCTCATCATCATCATCAGCAGCAGCAGCAGCAGCAGCAGCAGCAGCGCCCGTCTCTACCGACTCTGATTCTGATGGCGATATGGACTCCGAGTCTGATACGTCCCGCGAGACACTCCGCTCTCGGAAACGTATTTTCCCGCGCTCGTCCGTCCCACTCGATGACTCACCCATCCGGTCTCGTGGCCGCAGCCGCAGCCGGACCCGCCGCTCCCCTTCCGGTTCTGTGGCCTCGAATGCACATTCACGGTCACGGTCCCGATCGCGTTCCTCGGCTGGTCTTTTCTTGTGTGCCGTGCCGACGTGTTCTCGTGCGGTGGGGGGGTTTGCTCGACGTCTTAACTTGCGTCGGCACATGCAGCTTGTGCATCCGGGCTATGCGGAGGAGGAGGACGATTCGGAGAATGAGGTGGTGGGGGCGGTGCATGTGGATGGGTTTCTCAAGATGATTCATCCGGGGAAGGGGTGGAGGGCGGAGGATGTGTTGCCGAGGAAGAGGAAGAGATATTATGGGAAGGGGGGGTAGTAGAGATGGATGAGGGAGTTTGGGTGCATGGAGTGGTTACATGACGGGGGTGCTTCAGGGGGGGGGGGGGGGTTTG